>JAHZNJ010000790.1:0-12195 GCA_027744475.1 Lepidocyrtus cf. sotoi NNG-2020 | reverse complement strand
TCTTATTATATTATATTACTCATTCTCTATTAGAACTGCACTTTGCAAATAACCTACATACTATTTGGTTTCTGCATACATTATTATTATTATTATTACCAAATAAATATGTAGTACATAATATGACGAAGCATTTTTTTCTCACCCCTTTCTTCACTTTTCCTTCTTTTATTTTTTTATATTTAGAACGATTGCTGGTAAGGAAAAAAGCAATTTATTTTGATGGAACGTCCCCCTTTTCAAGCTTTAAGCTTAATGTAATTCTTGAAAATTTTTATACCTTTTCAAAAATAAAACGTATAAAAATTATATCTGGATAATGATATGAATGACTGCCATTTTCATGATTATAATGTGACTTTGACGTATTATGTATTTGGCATTTGCCTGGAGGCTTGAGAAGACCTTGACAGTCAAATAAATAGACTAGGATAAAAATAAATGATTCATTTTGCTGCGGAAAAATACTTGACTGTGTTGTTGTGATGATTATAAATTTTTGTTGCATTTTTTTGTGTTTTTAGAGGGTTACCTGACGAGTTGCACGTTTGACTATATGGGGGATGCTCCTGAGATCAAGGCATTTGTCGGCTGCATCTTCTTCTATTCCTACTGCGTCCCAATGTCATTTACAGCATACTTCTACTCCCAAATAGTAAGCCATGTCAGGGATCATGAAAAACTTCTTCGGGAACAGGTAAGCAAAGCTTATTAAATCATTCATATTTCATTTCATTCTCTACTCATCTCAGCTTGTTTTGATCTATGCATAATAAAGTTGGGGCTACTTCTTTATTAATGTTGATGACTGACAAGAATAGAAACGAGCACAACAGCTAAAATTTGATAAGACCTGTTTTCGTCTTCCTTAAATGGCTCTACTTAATTACTATTCATATTTGCTCCATATTGCGTATGGTATATAAATTTGAAATCCTTTCTAGTCATTTTTTCATGAGAAGAGAAGGATTGGCTAAATGGGAGCGTAATGTAACGCATGTCAAAACAAAATTGTATTTTAACCTTTTGTTAAACGTTACATTATATTATATTTCTTCAGACAAAAGCAGGTAGTAAAATGAAGAGGAAGATCCATAGAAAAAAGTCAAGGAAAGTCTATGTATTAATGCTCCATACAAGGTCATCCTTCTTCTCTGTCAAAAAGTTGATGTTTTACTATGATTAATGTGCAAGTAGCAATAGCAAGTTAGCCAGCGATAGATTTGACATGAATTGTGAGCATTTCTCCCCAAAAAAACTTTAAGTGTACAGTACACACAGTTAAGTTACGGTTCTAGTTCTGATGCTAGCCAGCCTGCCAGAAAAATAGATCAGGGTCAGTAAGCTTTCTCCATTGTGAAGATATACGATTTACACATAATATGCAAACGATGCCAAAAAAAACAAGAGTTCAGCAAAGTATTACCAAAAATCAAGCCAACAAACCAGGTAAAAAACAAGGAAGGAATTATATGTAGGAGGAAGGGCTATATAATAGCGATGGAACTGGAGCTGTAGAGTCAAGTCAGTCTGTCATCCAAACACCTGCATTAGATATTTTCACGGTGTGGTGTTGGCAAAAGGTGGTGGAAAGTATGGAGGAGAGACAGGACAGGACACATTTCTTTTTTTCTTTTTCTTCTTCTTCTTTCCCGTGAAAGCTGAAAAGTCACACACGAAAAAAGAAAAAAAGAAAGTAACTAACTGTTTCCTTCTTTGTAATGCATTTAGGCTAGGTCGTTGTAAGAATAACCAACCAAACTATCATCGCCACCACCATACTACTGGCCATAAATATTGGGAGAAAATCTAGGTCTTCATATATGTAGTATGGACTATGGACATGTAGATAAAGCGCTCTGTCAACGTACCACTTTCCATAACTCTTGTTCGAATTTTTAATGCGACGAGAACGACGACGGCGACTCTGAAACTCACTGCTTCGAGTCGAGTGTTTATTGAGTTTATTTATAATGTATGCATAATGTTGACTCCATGTGGAACGAAAGGAAGGAAGAAAGTGGAGGTGGAAAGAAATAACAAACAAATGACAATTATATTTAAAAGAAAATGTAAAGAGTGTGTGTTTTGTAAAAAAATCATTTCTTTTCATCTGTTGTGGTAATGTGAATAAAAAATAGGCGAAGAAAATGAATGTGGAGTCCCTCCGAGGAAACAAAGACCTGGCACAGCAATCCGCTGAGATACGAATAGCGAAGGTAGCTATTGGAATATGCTGTCTTTTCCTTTTGTCGTGGACACCTTATGCAATCTGTGCACTCATAGCAGCTTTTGGAAACAGGTAAAGAAATCTTATAAAGATGTGATGGTGGTGAGTAAGAGAGGAAGCTGCTGCGTTAATGCAAAATGCAAGACCAACAAAAACAATCCTTTTATGCTGAAGAATGTTTTTCTATGATTCGCTTTAGGGAGCTCATCACTCCACTTGTGTCTATGATACCAGCGCTAACTTGTAAAGGGGTTGCTTGTCTTGATCCATGGGTTTATGCAATCAATCATCCCAAATACAGGTTTGGCTTCTTAATAATAAAAAAGTTACCACTTCATTATATCTTTTTTAACTTGTCATTTACTTGGACAATTTTAACCTCCTGACATCGATTCATTTATGTAAACATTATCTTAAAAGAGCAGATTAAATGTAACTTTTCATTTCTTCCTCTTGTCAGATTGGAACTTCAAAAGAAGATGCCGTGGTTCTGTATCCATGAGCCTGACCCACCACCAGATGCGGCTTCAAACGCCAGTGAGAAAACACAGAGCGCTTAAATCTATGAATATCTATGAATGGATGCACGGAAGGATTGACATGTGCAAAACATTTTTAGTATGATTAGATAGCAAAATTAGATGTTTCATTTTATTAATATTTTGTTTTCTTTATGATTTATTCAATTTAGCATAGTTTTTTGTGGTTGGTTCTTTCTTTCATTGCGTACAAAATATAGTACTCAATTCGGTATAGACAAAGAAGAAATAATAGTTCAAATTTTAGACGATGATATTTTGCAGAAATTAGAAATGTTTTAGAATAGATGAGCATCAAAAAACACAAAAACATACGGAAGAATGCCTACAACAATGAATGGCAAATATAACTGAATATAGTATAAATTAAAATAGTTTGATTCAGAGATTTAATATTTAGTTTGTTTGTACATATAGCTTAGTTGTTCGTAGAGCCGATTATTTTGGGGAAATATGAAACTATCAAAAATTATGTTAGACAAAGGAATTTATTGCAAACTGTTCAATTGTAAAAATAAAAATGAAATATTTGAAAAGAATAGATAAATAAATATGTACAATTTAAGTATTTAGTTTTGAAATGCAGAAGATTTAGAATTGAATCATATTTGTGAGCCAAAACAGATGAAATAAAAATGCGTAGCAATGAACTATGAAACTTGACACCGCATAAACGATTGAATAATTTATTCAATAAAAACATTGCTTTGCTTCTCATTGGAAAGACGACGATGATTGATGATTGACATGATAATTTACTAGTACAACCCACAACATCGTAAAAATTAAAACAAACTGTTATTTTATTGAAAGAAATCTCTTAATGGTTGGTAAAAGTGTTTGCAGCAGACAGAAAATGAGTGGATTAAAGACACATTTTTTATTATATTAGTATACTAAAATCTTTTAAAACAAAAATCACGCCGCTTATTAGTAATAAATCAGAGAATGAAAGTAAAATGCATGGCGCAGATGATAATAAGAATTAAATTAATATAGATCAAAGGATTATTATTTTATAGCAAATGATCGACCACTTCACTTTCCTCCCCAACTGGACCCACCAGAACCGCCTTTGTTGCCGCCGGGGCATCCAGGGCACTGAGCTTTTGTTCCAACTTGTCCAGTTTTTGGACATCTGTCGCCGCCTCCGCTTCCAGGGCAGCCTTTAACACAAAAGATATTAGTATTAAATAAACTTCTCAAAACTGAAACCAAATACTGAAAACTGAGAATAGTTAGCGGCTCATGGCTTGGACATTTCAAATTCTAACTTTAGAAAAAGTAAACTGCGTACCTCCACCACCACCTCCAAAAGATGATCCTCCTCCTAACCCTTTAGTCGACTGGTCTTTGCCTGACATGGTTTTTGTATTGATTGGCAAAACAACTTTTTTTTGTGATGTTTTCTCTGAACAAGTCAAAGTTAAAATGATACAAATCTTGGATGCATCACAGATCTTATATAGCTGCATAGATAGTTGTTTGTGGTGGTAGTAAGTAGCGCAGTAAAGAAGACCACTGAGACACGATATAATAGTTAGTGGCTCATGCCTTTGATATTTCAAATTCTAACTTTAGAAAAAGTAAACTGCGTACCTCCACCACCACCTCCAAAAGATGATCCTCCTCCTAACCCTTTAGTAGACTGGTCTTTTCCCGACATGGTTTTTCTATTTATTGGCAAAACAACTTTTTTTGTGATGTTTTCTCTGAACAGTCAAAGTTAAAATGATGCAAATCTTGGATGCATCACAGATCTTATATAGCTGCATAGTTGTTTGTGGTCGTAGTAGCGCAGAAGACCACAAAGACACGGTACAAATCCAAATTGTAAAATTAATCAGAGATTTATCCTACCCCATATAAAAGGCGACGCGACGGACCTAATATCAATTCCATATATGGAACCAATCACATATTCGTAACAAGATTGACTTATGAATACCTTTTGTTTTTCTGAACTAAAATTACTTTCCTTTGCCCACTTATGCGTTGCACGAAATTCATACCAACGTTTCTGTTTGTTTGTGNTTTGCCCACTTATGCGTTGCACGAAATTCATACCAACGTTTCTGTTTGTTTGTGTTTGTAATATGTATATCTAAAGGAATTTATGAGCTTAAATTATCAAGAAACGATCGGTTGACTCGTATGACTCATGATGACCCTTTAACCGTTGTTGTTATGTACCAAATATTTAATTTTATGAATGAAGGCAGCAATGATTTTCTCTTCTCTATTCGACTCGACACGTCATTATATATGTGATATGTACCTAAGTAAGTGTGGAGTGTGTACATAGACTACAAATATACCGTCCCAGAAAATGTTTTAGTAACAAAAAACCAAAACTTAGTGAAGAAAGAATGTAAATGACTCATTTTCAAGCAAAAACTACTGTATAAAATTCTAACGTAAAAATTAAGAAAAAATCTGGTTTCTGCTTAAAGGAGTAGGTTCTATTATAAGTTTTTCCAAGCTTCGTTAATCCCTATTAATACATGAGTCATAAAATCTAAAAATCAGTAATTAGATAATACGTGGAGTGTGGACCATCAAAATAATCGAATGGAAAAATTAAGTATATTTGAGGACTAACAATAAGAAGTAAATTAAATAATTTTATAGACGAACTAAAAATAAGCTTTTACAATATAGTTTATGAGATAGAAAAAAGTAAAATTTATTGACCAAAAACATAAATCAACAATTTGCAACGCATTGTATCACTTTACTTTAATTATTAAGATTTGTAATGATACTAGTTATATCCCTTCCTTCTTCATTCGCCATTTCTGTAGAAGTATTCTTAATATTTGTCCAGAAAACAGAGAAGGGAGTCTCAGGATTGAATGGATTTCTATCCAAAATAGATTTCATGTAAAAGTATCCGATTCTCTGATTAAAATTAAAACAATAGTACAAATTAAACCTCATATATGTACTTAAGCAAATAAATTAACAAAAAATTTCATTAAAATAGAAAATGAATTAAAATCTTACATGAAGGGATGGTAAATTTTTCCATTTTCGAGAAGCCAGATGCTCAACAGGGGGACGGACATAAACCACATATTTTAAATTGCTTACTGCCTCGACTCCCTTCAAAAAAGCACATTATACAATAGGGTTAAAGATAAGGTTGAGGTACTCGTAAAAATGAACGTTCTTATATTTTAGAAAAAAATTGTCGCATTCGTACGCACCGACGCATACATCCTCGTTTGTGTCAAAGCAAGCTGATTGAATACATTCTCGAACGTCGGGTTTGCCAACCCAACTTGCTTGAAGAATGCCCAAATGGAATCGTTTATGAACCGCAAGACACTCACGTTCGGATCAGCTCTATTATCTGTATTATCATCCGACTTCCCTCCAACTGTATTGAAGGCTATAATATACTCCGCTCCGTATTCTTTCAGAATGTCCTCTGGATTAGTATGCAAATTATATATTTGAATTTAAATTAAAAATTCTAGTTAATGTTAAATTGATTGAGTAAAAGTTAGAATATCCCACGTGGAAGGGAGTTGGCATGAGCTCCATCGCAAATGTAATCGCCATCGTTAGGATCGCAGATTGGAGGACTGTGATTGATGTGGGATAGGCTGGCACGAATATAAACCCACAAAGGCCCTTTATAATAAAAATCGTGAGGTAAATATTATTTTAATTCAATAAAGATTTTAAATCTCAATCAAACGTTAATTTTATGATAAGCCTGAAAAAGATACCACTTCGATCAACCCTGACATCCTGTGAAGTCAAATTAGTAGTAACGCAGCAAATGGGAATCCAACAGTCTTCTATTTGAACAGATCCAAACATTTGGTAAAAGTAGGTGAGCAGCCTTTTCCCATTCCCAAGGCTTATATAAGGAAAAGTAACATCATCCCAACGTAATGTACTCAAACTTTGAAAATCCTTCAAAAGAATATTCAAACGGACATTAAAAATGTTGCAATCAAGAATAAAGAATTTATTGCATTTCCTATTACAATCAAGTACTGTTACTGTTATGAATGAGCTCACTTTGAAAATTTTCTGGATAAGCTTCTGTACTTTGAAATAGTCTTGGTAGACTGCGTAGAGGGCAGCCAATAGAAATCCTGCTCCTGTTCCCACAACCATATCGATTGGAATGTGTTTGAATTCTACTAAGGCTTGAAGCATACCTAATTGAGCTCCTATCCGTGCTCCTCCACTGCTAAATAATACTCCAAATGTTTTTCCCTGGAGCCAACGAAGAAATCGAGCGAGATCTGTGTTTAACTGAATAGCCCTGTATAAGGTAGTTCCATACTTTTCTTTCTGTAGCGGAAGAACGCATAAAATTATTGTAAGTTAAGATAGAAGAAATCAAGCATTACAAAAATTCTTAACGATAAACTCTAATTACTATTATTTCTTCGGATATGTGTCCAAGCAATTCAAACGCTTGATTGGGAAGCCGAATATGATGATGGAAATTTATCCAGTCTCGGCAGTACAGCCATTCCTTTGTATTACGAGGCAGAATAGCTAAATAATATTTAATTAAATCAAAATTAGTCTTTCACAGTAACAATTACCTAAATTGAAAAATCCTGAAAGGTTATCCTTAGTTTAACTTACTATCCATTCGGTGAAGAATGATCAGTTCCTTCCTTCGAGATGAAATCTTCTTTCCAACTACTTCCTCCTCAAACTGTTTCACATTCCCCCAAATGGTAAATAAATGTACACTATTCAGCTCATTCTAAACTAATTGTTGTTTTTAATTGATGGTAAATAACTTTAAAGCAAATGTTTTGTTACGTCGGAGGGTTCCGTGGGTATGTTTGGGAGATCAGAGCATCCCACGGTGAACATAATTTCAGAGTGAGATGAGCTAATCTCATTCCAATAATGTAGTTTTGGCAGGCACTAAAGAAAGACGGAATTATTATTATTTTAAACGTTTTAAAGAACAGTGTGAGTAACTGATAATGTTCGATAACATTAAATGCTTCATTTACAATAAATATGACAAGGTCAAACTTTTCCAACTGCGACAAAATATACATTTCAAGTACGAACTGATTTTTAACAGTGAGCTCATCCACTTTCAAATGTTGCAGAGTATTCGTGTAAGTGAGAATTGTACAAGAGCCTGTAAAATATAATTTCTTAAATGATGGGGTAGGATTTAAGAGGAATTTATCTTGGAGAAATACAATACTTCTCTTTAAAACAATGGTAAATTATATTTTAATTCTATTCACCTCCACCTGTACTTTCATAATGCCTTTTCATTTCTACAGCAAGAACCGAGTACGGCAAGTTTTCCGAAACGGGGACCAACGCAATGGAATGAATGCGCCTGCTTTCACGGTAGTGCTCATTGTCTGCTTGCACGTCAAAATCTTGCAGTTCATATTTCCTAGCTGGCTCACGAAATTCAACATCAGTTTTGTAATTTACTTTTCTTTAAAATCAATTATATTTAATAAATAATAAACTAAGTTAATATGATAACATGTTAATGTTAATAAGATAATATATACTTTTGAGGCTTCTCCGAACAAGAAACTTTAACATGACCTGAGCTGCACTTGAATAATTAATCACAATATTTCGTAGAAGGTCATTAGGAATCTTGACAAACTCCGTTTCCCGAATCACCACACAAGTTTTACTTCGTCTTTTGGATTGAAGGAGGGACTCAATCAATCCTATCCAGTCGTTCTCCCTGTATTCCAAGATAGCCCTTTGATACCATTCCGAATCCAACTGATAAGCTCTGGCACGACCGCTCAATATCAAATACGAATCGTAACACATCTGCTCTTTACTATAATTGATGATTATAAAAGTTATTCATCGATTACATCAAATCTCTTGAGAAAAACAAAGCTGTTTAGTTGAACCGTTATAAATACTACGTACTGGTAAATGTATTGCCCCTCCTTGGCCGTGGTCCATTCCATGGCAAAATCCATCGCTCGAATGAAAGGCGTCATTCTGTACACTGTCATGTACGAAACTGGAAGTATTACAAGCGGGTTTTCCTTCAAAAGTCTGTAATTATTTTAATGAGTGTCTTAATAAGTTGCAATATAATTTTATTTTTAATTAATAATAATTAATAATAATTATAGAAATCAATTCCAATTTAACCATTTCCTATTTTTGTTTACCTGTGCAAGCCAACGCTATCAATTGTAACGATAATTGATCTCTCTACACACCTATAAAATAGGACATTGTAATAGCCCAAGATTCCCGTAAGACCACCAACCCCTTGTCCTGGAATGACTCTGGTCAGTGTTTCAGCTATTGTAGCTTCCTCTACAGGTTTTCTCCTTGCGTCTCGATCCATCGGATTCAAATTAGACTTTAAATAGAACTCTTCAAGCTTCCCAGCATAGACATATTTGTAAGCTGTTTCTGGCTGATTTAAGATCGACCCTTTGATAACCTCCAGGTCACTTGTGGACTCTTCCTCATTTATAACGAGTACCTGACAATGTTCTTTGAGGAAGTCGAAATCGTTAATCATAAGAAAGTCCATAAAGCTACGAATCGCATTGTTTTGAGCCTGTTATAAAAGATTCACATTATAAGAGAAAACAAACTTTTACCTTACTTTTTTCATGCGATTCACAAGAGGTAAATGTATTTTTTATTAAATTGAAATCACAAACTTCATCAGATAACGATCCATTTTCTGGAGGCATCTCAGCTTCTGGTAGATCAATCAACGGTTCAGGATCTAAAATTGTTGCATGGTTCGTAAGCTGCATAGCCACATGAAGAATCTGATACTGGAAACGATAGCCACGTTCTAATAAGCGTACAACAGAGGACACTAAATATTCTTGATTTCTCAGGAGATAATCTTTCAGTGCTGCGATGGGGAATACTAAGACTTTTGTCGCGTCCAAAATGGAGATAGCAAATAGTGAGCGGATGCTTCGACTATGTCCCTGAAGTTAAAATTTATTATTACAAGAACATTTTGAAACAGAATAGAAAGTATTCATTTCAGTTAAAGTTAACAAACAAATTGTAGTTTTCTTTTAAAATTTTATTTAAATCATACAGAAAACGCATCAACTATCGAGAATAGGGAAGAAATCTGTCCGCCGTACATTGCCGTCCTCAAACGAATGAACTCTCCATGTGGTCCAATACGATTCGAATAAACTTCAACGGCTCCGTGGATTATTATATACACTTTGTCATCTGAAGCAATGAAAGATTTAATTTAAGTTGTGTCAAATGTCTCGAATAGCTTAATTCAAATAATTTAGTCTTCTCCCCACCCACCACGTTCACAACGCACACACCTGAATCTCCAATTTTAACTAAATACTGCTTTGATCGCAGAAGTTTTATTTTGCAATGCTCATACAGCTCCACATACGCTTCAGGAGGCAAGTACCCAAAAATTCTGTTCAACGAGAGAAACGTAACAAATATTTAGACTATCTATCAATCTGAACTCTGAAGTAGAACAACACGATTTAAGTATTTTCCATTTGGGGCATCATGAAACTTTTAGTTTACTTTACCTCATGTATTTACAGAATATTTCAAATTCTTGATTCTCCCCGCTCATGTCATTGTACCATCCAATTGGCATGATTAAGCCAGGATCCTGGATCTTAATTTTAAAACAAACGTAAAATTAAGCTTGGAATTTACCTTTTTTATTTTTTATTTTTATCAAAACTAATTAATCTTAAGAGAGCAAAAAATTAAAACGTACCGGTCCGTAAATCCAAGCCAAAGGAGTGACCTTAGGATCATACTGGTTCAGATCGAATTCCGGATAGAATTCTCCAGGAAGGAAGGTGAATCCATCTCTAAGACACTTTTCTGCATTCATCGGAACTCCGAACTTTTCTAAAACATCGTAATCTGACTCCAAGCATCGGGCGTAACCCATCCTACCAAAAGGGATTTCCGGCTCCACTTCTCCAGTCCAAACCATCAGAGACTGTGGGATGTAAACCTTCTGGTAGCAGAGCTCAACCAGCTTCCGTATCGGCAAGAACATGAACCTGTCCATGCTTGTAAAATGAGCTACGGCGTAGATTGAGCTGCCGATGATAATCCATCTGAAGTATCTGTCACTCTTAAAACGATCTTTTAAGTGTTGGAATAATCCTTTCACGAACTCCTGGTCAACCAGTTCATTAGATGAGAATGGCGCGATTGGTAATGGAGGAGTAGGAGCATTAACGAGGGGAAGCGGGGGAACGGATGATTGGGGCGCTACTGCGGTAGCTGCTAATACAGGTTCTGGTGGAGCTGGAGCTGAAGGAGGTGTAATGGTAGTAGCCCCTACTTCCACCGCTGCTTTCGTTGTCTCTGGCATTTTATTTTCACAGGTAACAAAAATAGTTTAATTTAATTGCAGGAAAGTCCCAAGATTCTATTAACACAATTTAGCGACCCACGCGTAACAGTCCAAAAATTCTTACGAGTTGATATGCCGTACGTACGCGTCACGGTCAACGTTGGAATATAATCAATGTTCACTTAAACACGTTCCATGGATACATTCCACGAACAAGTTTAAAAGCATTTTTCCAAGGTGACTTTGGCCTCGTCTCATGAATGAGTTAGCTGAGCAGAACAACTTCGCATGAACACAATTCCAGAATTTCCATTTCCCAAGTACAAGAAATTCAACAGATTTTTCAAAGCGTAACATCAGCAGCCAACCAACAACGGTTCTTCCTTCCTAGTTCAAGATGACGTACAATATGCCTTCCTACAAGACACCTCCAAATAGGCAATTCGTTAGAGAGAGTCGGCCTTATGACTTTCTCTACGGTAAATACCTAGTGAATGCAGCGATTTATCGACTAGGCTAAAAAATTCAATGTCAGTATGATAAAGATTATTAATATTTCTTACTATTTGATACAGATGCCACTTACACGGTACCTTCGAGAGCGGATTTTCTACAATCCTTAAATTATGGGACGAGGTCAGGGGCACAAACTGTAAGTAAATCTTAAAAGTTACTTTTCTTTGAAACAACTTTAAAATTTTGAAAGCTTTGGACTTATTTTGTGTTGTATTTTCTTCTTTAATTACAGAAAATTCGGCCAATCTACAGTAACATGTTCAGTGCCATCAAAACGGACACGAGGAATGTATCTTGTATGGTTAAAATGAGACAGAGCGCTTAAATCTAATGAATATCTATGAATGGATGCACGGAAGGATTGACAAGTGCAAAACATTTTTAGTATGATTAGATAGCAAAATTAGATGTTTCATTATATTAATATTTTGTTTTCTTTATGATTTATTCAATTTAGCATAGTTTTTTTGTGGTTGGTTCTTTCTTTCATTGCGTACAAAAAATAGTACTCAATTCGGTATAGACAAAGAAGAAATAATAGTTCAAATTTTAGAACAGGATATTTTGCAGAAATTAGAAAT
>JAHZNJ010000789.1:0-10699 GCA_027744475.1 Lepidocyrtus cf. sotoi NNG-2020 | reverse complement strand
GCATCTTCTCCATCACAAAAAATCTAATTTAAGTCATTTCACTTGGCAATAATAAAGTAAAAAATAAAGAGTTTGAAAATTGTTGTTGAAGTTGAAGAGGAATCTCTACTACAACACAGCTATGCCGGTAAAATACGAAGTATGAGAGCGAGAGTGAGATGAAGAGGAGGAAGTGGAAGTTTAAGCCAGTTGAAAATCTTCCTTGATGTGTAGTAGTTGTGTTGTAGCTTAAAAAACCAAATCTTGTTCGTTCGTAACTTACTTCAACTTCCAATTTCATTTCCATTTTCTTTCTTTCTCTAAAGAAGATTCACTCTATTACTTATGTTTATACTACAGCTTCCATTTCCTCTTTCGCCGTAGTAGGTATGGGGAAAAGAAGGTAAATTGTTCTTCGGTAAATTAAAATGGAATCAAGGCTGATTTTATGATGTAGTTTATAGCTTGAATTGTTCAAAATAGCCTAAAAGCAAACTGTGATTATAAGAAGGAAGAGGGAGAAAGAAAGAGAGAGGAAGGCCGTAAACGTCTTGACGATGGCGGTCGGAAACGCTACGGATGTGTGATTAAGTTTTCTCCTCTTTAAACTAAATAACGTTTTACCTCTCTTCTCCCGTTTTTCTCTCTTTTTCCTTCAAAAACTGCCTGTAACAAGAAAACAGGAAGTCTTTTCCACTTCTTCTCATTCTTCTTCCTTTTTGCCCTACTACTTTCTCGCTCTTTCTGAGCTTTTCTTAAACGAGAGGAAAAGTCACATCGAGAAAACGTGATAAGGTAAATATTCGTCACTAATTTAAGGATATTTCTTAAGTACTCTCTTCCTCCTCAAACTTTTCTCTAAAATATGTCGTTTCAAGTCGCCCCATTCATCCTACATATAAGTCTCTGCTTCTGCTTTCTGTGTTGCAGGCTGCTGCAGTATGGATGTAGCCCACCGTTTGTCAGGTTTGCGGCAAAAACATGAAATCTCTTGAAATTTTTCATTGGTTTTTTTTTGGAAAACAGAGAAAAAACTAAAAGGGAAGAGATCTCGCGTTTATGTACTACGTAACAGAACAGAGCAAGCGAAATAATAATATTATAGGAAATGAGCGTAGTACTATTATTAAAAGAGGGAAAAGAACAATTTACTGCTTGCGGTAATTTGTCTTGTCTTCACCCCATAAACCATAAAACCTTTTATATTATAGACACATTTTATATACATACATACATATTTTGGCACACCAACATTTATTCTGTCTTGTAAAAGAGGAAAATATTTTCTCTCAAATTTTACTTTCTCCTTCTCCATTTTCTCAGGTAGTATAAGACAACCAAGTTAGCAGGAACAACGACCAACTTCCTGATTCCCTTTTTCTTCTCCATCTTTTTCTTCACACGAACAGGAACAGAACATGAAGAATTATTATTGCATTTTCATTGCATACATGGAAAGTTATATAAATGTGTGACAAAAGGAGACATTGCTTTATTTTCTTCCTGTCTACGAGTGGAAAGCATATTACTTCAATGGGTTATACAGAATACTACATGCACGTAGTACATCATCAGAGGTCAGATTAAAGAACAACTTTTTATGCTTAAAAAGGTGAAGGAAGGGAGACGTCGTTATATAACCTTAACCACAAGAAAAATATGAGCTTTTACGTTTCATTTCATTTCCGTCTAAAGTGGTTGGTTGACTTATGACATGTTTTAGTTTTTGAGAGTAAAGTAAAAGGAGCTTAAGACTATAAAAACCCATCGATTTTGTGGTAATTTACAAAATGAAAAATATGACATTTTACCAGGACTTTGAAGTAGAGAGGAAAGTATGATATGTCCTCGTCGAGTCAAAGATACATGCATAGCATAATATCCCAATTTTTCATTCAAATCCAAGGCAAATATTAAAATAAAATAAAAAAAATCCAATTTAAAAAGAGAACACTTCTTCTGGAAAGGTTTCGGAAACATCTGCATTATATCAATAAAAATATATTTGACAATTTGTAAACGAGTTTGTAATATTGTGTTGAAACTTGAAAGTCTATTTCTGAAAGCATAATAATATAGATTGACTTGATTTGCCGCTTGTTTGAAGACCGTTTTAGACGCAAGGAGCAATCTTTGATTTGAAACTTGAGTTGATATTTCACATCAGTAATTGGACTAATTGGAACCACTCTAACAAAGTCCAATCCAAGGAAAGGACAAGTTATTAAGAGAGTTCCTTTTTACCAGGTAAATTGAGTTTCTGCAAGGCTATAATACGACAATCGCCTTTTCATGCAAAAGTTTAACAAAGGGATGAAAGTAAAATGGCTGCTCACTCACAAGTTACTGAATAACAAACGACGCGACGTAGCGTAGCATGACTAAAATCTAAGCTGCTCATCATCAATTGCATTGCGTCATCTCAAGTTTCAGTTTCACTTTCCCATCAGCAGCAGCAAAAAAGAACAAATTTATCATCATGGATCATAAACATTTCTTTCAATATTACAATCGAATACGTCTATTTGAAAGTTTTAGAAAATAATCGCACTCAACTCAACATTTTAATAAATATCTACCTATTATGAAAATGAAAATACATTTTTATGATTGAAAACTTGTTAGATGGAACTCCAAAACGAAGCAAAACTAAAATATTCTCTTTGCAAAACAAACGCTATTCAAAAAAGTTATTAATAAAAAGAGTTTTAAAGTACATATTTTAATATTGAATTTTCCTCATGTGATTTTGATTTTCTCGCCTGAAATATTTGAAGTTGTGCAAAATTCTATTTACTATTAGGTATGTAGCATGGAAATCGCCAATAGTTGTTGATAATAAAAGAGATAATATGCGCATCAAAATGATGAGATTTATGTACGAAAGTATTTAGTTCAGTATTACAATTTGTATAATAATATGCAACAGATTAGTAAAAGTATGAGATTAAGTTTCTTGCCGAAGGGAAAACTGCCAAATATTACTGCAACAGGGATTATCTTTCACTAGTATTATTACTATTACGAAACCTTTTAGACAGAGCGATTTCCTTATTAATATCCTACCTATTATCTAACTTTTCCAGTGCAATGTTTTGTTCGATTAATATTAGTTTAAATACTGACTATGAGAAATAATATACCTTTCAATAGAACTAACAAATGTAAACAAATTCATGCCGTATTTTATTTGTAATTCATACGAAATCTATTTTGGAGCAAGTAGACAGTAAGTTACATAATGACTCTACAAGGAAAATGAGCGACGGAAATTTTGATTCGACCTTGTAAACCAATTTTACAATTCTTTACGTAATTTAGTAGATGTAAGTGTTCTTAAGAAAGAATACCTAAATACTAATTTTAATTAGCGTTCTTTACCACTCTGCCGTAATTGGTAATTTTTGATAATTACTGCGGAGCAAAAGTAAAACTTACCTGTTTATTACAAATGCCAGACTATTTTCCGAGTTTTTTTTCTATTAAAAAAGCTTCTTAAAAGAGGGTGCTTCATTATTAATTTAATTTCATTATTTCAAATTTTTTGTTTCATGTCTTTACTGGGTGAAGCAAGCTTCATGTTGAAATTGTTAGGGGAAATACACAAAAAAGGGGTGACATTGAGATAAACATGTTTGCAGAAACAATAGGCACGTCGCTCACGTCATCAGTCAACACATCCATCCTTGAAACTAATTACCTGGATTCTGTTCTGTTATTGCTGCTGCTTGTAACAAATATTTTTCTTGGAAAAATGGTAGTACATGAAAGAAAGGGGAAAGCAGCAGCAGCAACACAACAGCAGCTGAATCATATTATGTTTCAAAGTGGGTTATAAAGAGTTTTAGTAGATATATCAAACTTCAAAAATGGAAAATTACTAGAAGGATTTACAAAAGCACACAAAAGTAAACAAGATCAGGTTGCTTTTAATGCATGTGTACTGTATTATTATGAAACAAAGTTTTATTCTCCCTACAGAGTTCTACATACAAATGACAAAATAAAACTGATCAAGGTCGAAAACAAAAAAAGCAAAATCTAATTTTAGCCATCAAATAACATTACACAGGATGGAAAAGCAAAGTGGATTACGTATTTGAAATTGAATTTTTGTTAGTATATATTGCATAGTAGAAAAGCATGCGAAGAATTACTTTCAAAATCCAATTAGGGATATTCACAGCTAGAGCCTTCCATGTTCCCGTAATTACCTAACTGCATTAACACAAATACAATCACACTTACTGAAACAATTTTTAAGGCTGAGCTAGTTACGATGATGGCTGATTTGATTTAATTATAAATGTTTAAAAATAAAAAACAGAAAGCTCTGGAATATTCGACTAATGATTCGACATTTTTACTTCCTCTTGCAAACCAGATTGCTGGATAAAAATATTTATTGTGTTTAATGAATGTTTTGTATAACATCTCATCAAATGTTTTATAAACAATCGAAAACTGCTTGTTTCATGTCAAAAGCATGTTTTCAAAGCTTTGTTTTTAACACCCACTCATTCATGTTGTCTGTCTCCCACATGATGTAACCATTTTCGTCATTTCAAAACACAAAACAAGGAACCATTTCTTTGTGTTTTGCAATGCTGTTTAGCTTGAATGATATGTATTGCTACTACCTTTAATTTTATATACTCGAGTTTTATGTTTTTGCTGGGTCGCAAATATTACTCCACCCTTTAAGATGCAACAAGCAAGTAAGATGTAACATGAAAAGGATAAGGTCAGTTTTGACTTTGCTGTCAAACAAGTGACCACAATTTGCATGTTGTACTTCATTTTTTCCTGTAGTCAAAGTGTTATGCTGTTGTTTCTGCAGTGCACCATTCTCCGTTTTGAAAAAAACTCACTTTTCAAAATGGCGCGCTTTCGTTTTCACAAAATGAAACTAGGACAAAATATGCAAAATCTTTGAAATTTTCTTTAATAAACAAAAATGAAAAACGTGAAATGTTTCAACTATGCGTGGAGCAAATACGACGGATCAAATCTATTCAGCCGTGGGTGTTATTCGCTGCATGAATTGCTTTTTTAAACTTGGTAATTTTATTGAAAATCGAGTAATCATTTTGCTGGAAACTATTTAGTGGAAAATTTATGTCAATAGATTGAAAAGACATAATTCTCTTTGAACTCTATGAAACTTCAGATAAAGAAGGAAAAGCGTCAAAAGAAAGATTGTTTTGTGTTGTGTTTAAATCCTAAAAGCTAGCCTTGAAAATTTTTCACTCTATTTCATTCCTTTCTTCTTTTCTGCGTAATGTCAGTACAATATGGAAAATAATTGCAAAATTAAAATGAAACTATTATGGCCTTGACGTTATTTAAATTAAAATGTGGGAATTCGCCTGTGATGTGCATAAATTTTTTCTACGAAATGTTTACAAAAAAGGTTTCATTTAGTTCAACCACCAACTTTCTCTTTCTCAGGAAAAACAACCAACAATCAGCCAGGACAAAGTAAAAAAAGCCAACATTAAAATCGAAATGTTTGTTTGGGAAAGCAGTAAGGTTTTTGTAAAGTAATCAGTATTTTCAATTACAGAATCCAATTTAGATGAATTAATTCATCGGCGCATCCTAAAAGCTGATGTAAAAGTCGAGAAAATCTTTTTTTGCACTTTACCCTCGTCTTGATTTGGAATGGTGGACAGGTTGCTCAATCTATGTTTTTGGGAAGGAGTTGCCTTTCTACTTTTACGTTTGTAAGCTGTAACGCCAGCCGTGCAGTGTGCTATGAGAAAAAAAACCTTTTTGACGCAATGAAAGTTTTTAAGAAAACAATATTGGAACTTTGATCCAGTAGTGCAGGAATGTCTTACCAATATTTTATTAGTCGGTCCTGTTATTTATTACTATTTAACAATAATAAAATTGCTTGTGTATAGCATCATCCATAGAGTTAGTAAGAGCTATTATAAACTTTGTCAAAGATAATAAATATTCTCGGTAAATAAACATTCTTTTTAAAGTAACACAGCCACTTACATAGTTTAATTTTTACGTGTAATATAAAGTTTTGAGTAAATATTATTCAAAACATAAAACTATAATTATATTGCTTTATTCATAAAACAATTTTCAACACATTTCGGTAGGAACATCTTAAGTTTATGGCAGATTATTATACTTCTAACTTTTCTCAAATATGTTCTTGCTCACTTCGTAATTACTATTTAAATTATTTATTAAACTCATTAGCCCTTTTGACAATCAAAAGCTTTTAGAATCAAAGCAATTAAACGATTCTTTTTATTTGAATATGTTTAATGTTGAGGTTAAGATTTAATTTGAAAAGTAGAAATATTGTTGTAGTTGATGATGATGAGATAAATGTTTCAAAACTTTTTGCTACATTTTAAAGATCTTTTCTACGATACCATATTATTATTTTTCAGATATCTTTAATTCGCTAACGTGTTCAATATTTCAATCACATATTTTTTTGCATAATGTAGGATTTTAGTAGTCACATGTACTTCTTTCAACTGTGTATAGTAATTAAATATTTGATAAATTACATCGTAGGCTCAGCTCATAATCAAATTTGATTATTAATTTAATTTGATAATTTTTAAACAACAAAAGCTGAAGTTGTTTAACCAAAGCAATTAATTATTATTATTATAAATGTATTTTATAGAAAATATTCGTATTTCGTATCAATTAAAACAGGATGGTGCATTGTGATTTCAATTTACCTTGATTACAGTCCGTTAATAAAAAGTAAGTTGTGTGAGATATTGGACAAACATTGTTTAAAACAAAATGCGGATTCGTGCGTGAGCTACACTCACATTTTCGATGATCGAAACGAAATGTATTTTGCGTGCAGGGCGGAATTAACTTTCACTCAAGTTTTCTTAAGCATACTAGATTTTTATTGATTGATTAGGAATTAGGATGGATGGTGTAAAGTTTAGGTTTCGTGTGAGAGGCTTGAGAATTGAGAGTGACCTTCATGAGATAAATAAAGCATGTTATAAGCCGACAGTTGTAAAGTTTTTATATTGACTAGGTAGATTTGAGAAGTTACGTAACACTAATCGCAATGTTTTAAGTTGTTTAATTTTCTTTTCCTACGATATTTTTAGTACGGCCATCGCATCGGCGATCTATCATTATTCTATGAGAAGAAGCTAGAAACAAGCTTATTTCTAAAATAGTAGTACATAAGTCTAAACAATTACTTTATTTTTCGTTTTCTTCAGTTCACTCTTGCTATACATAGTTTTATTCAATCTTGAAGAATGTTTTATCTTTCGTGTGCTATAAATTCATTTATATTCATTAAAAAGGTACTAATCTCATCTTGCATCATCCTTCTAAGACATTTTCTGAGTTAATAAAAGATTAGATCAATTGAGATCATTTTAGGTGATTTGATTATAAGTTAATTGAAAATATTTTGAATGTAGAATATTTTTTATTATCTATTTAGTATTTCCTAAAACCTTAGATTCATTTCAATTTTCCTCTTTGTCCTTTCTCTTATTACTTTTTTATCGCTTTTTGGCAGGTTCCTTTCGGCACATATTGCATAATAATTAAACTTTGTTGATAAACGATATTTTTTTATTGAAGCCATGCTTCTCTCACTTTTTTCAATGTTTCATTTCAAATAGGTTTTTTGGCATCACCTATTTATTTCTTAGCATATTAAATAGTATAAACAAAACTACTTAAGTTGTGTCTTTAAATTAAAAACGGCTTTTTTGCTTCGTTGTGTTGCTTAAGTGGAGTGATGTGGAATGCACGCATGCTGCAAGAAGCATTTAATTGTTAAACTTTACAATAAAACTTTTATCATGCATATTCTTTTGCAAATAGTTGCTCTACTTACTATCAGAAGAAGAAACTCGCAAATCGCGATGATAATTTGATAATGCACATAATGATAATAACAAGTAACGTAATATTTGTAAACATTTAACAGAAAATAGTTTTTTCCATGAAGCCTTTTGGAAATGGAAGCGCAGGATCGATGTTTATGAATTTTTCGTGTCTTTGTTTTAAAGTGCAGTAGTTGCGGTGGAACAACGTGATCATCTGAAGTACAATTTGCTGCTTGCTGGAATCGCTGGAATATAGAGGTCCTTGTTGGGTGGCTTGGGTGAATGGCGGGTGGAGTAGATTTGGAATTAAGTAGTTTTTGTTGCTTTTTTTGCCGGTAAATTCCTTGCTTAATTAGCTGAGTTAAAGAAATAGAGAGAGGCGTGAATAATTTTTGTGCTGTGCTGCTCTGTTTGCTTAATTTTTTAAAGTGCTTACATCTCAGAAGCATTTTAAGCAGAAAACTTAAAGAGAGTGTGTGATTTTAATTTTTGCTTGAATTTAATTGATCAAGATGATGAGAAGGAAGTTGGAGAAGGGCAACTGGTGACCAAAGAAGGAAATAGGATGCGATGTGGCTTGGGAGGAAGTTTTTAAGTATGTCTTGAAACGGGGTCGTTATTGCTATTCTGTTGTCCAAGCTGAGCTGATGTCATTTATTTTGTATTAGGAACATACATACTTTTATTTACAAGCAGCAAAGGATGGATATATACTTTCGGAATGTCACGGAAGAGTCTTTATCTTGAGTAATAATACTTCGCGTTATGTTCTCTATTGCACTTTGAACAAATATTCCTGCTCTTTCCATTCCAAAAGGCCATTCCTCAGAAATCCGACGGGAGGGCGTAGGGATTGAGCCCCATCTTGATTTCTGTTCGCAACTCGGTGCAAATCCAAAGGCCGTACCACTTGTAGAGGTAGTAAACAAGAGCAAAAATACCTTTAAAGGTTTCGAAAATAAAATAAATCAATCAATTAACCTTACATTTTGTTGAAATTTTAAAGAAAAATTAAAACTAAGCTTAGAACTATAGACCCTACCAAATGTAGATCTTTCCGCGGAGTAGTAAACTACAATCCCGGCGATAACTATTCCAATACAACAGGTGACGATGGTCAGGTTAAACCATAGTTTTAGCAGTGAGTTATTTCGCTAAAAAATAGAAAAATGTTCACAAATTATCCAGGATCAAATTGCGTCAAAATTTCATTAAGGTTAAAAAAATACTTACATCAGTAGATGCTTTCAAGAGCAATATTGCCAGGCCGAGTTCGAGTAGATGCCAAGTAATAGCACTCGTGACAAATATAATTTGATACAGTTCTACAATACGGAATAATTTTACAAACGAGCAGTTATTACTACATCAAATTCTATCAAAAATACTCTAATTAAATACTCTCGTATCGTTTAATTTTGATACGGAATTACTCTAAGGAAAACTAAATTTTTTACGCTACTGTATTGTACTTACGTTTTGCATTCAAGTAGAATGGTTCTATTTCTCGGAATGTTGTATTTCTTCTAGCAAAGTCTTGAATGGTTTTAGGCGAGTGGAATGTTAGTACAGTCAACAAAACATAAACTATAATTCCATAAATTGCTATTACCTGTTGAAACAGAAACCAAATCAAAAGAATAAGACGAACCAGAAATCTCATATCTCAACAAACTATAAAAATACTTGTCACTATTAATGACTTTATATTAGACTAGGTATATAAAAGTTCCAGTAAACTTGTTCCTTCTTCTTCACTGTAAATTTTACACTATTTTACGTATATATGCACATATGCGTGCAAAAAGAGAAAGTAAACAAACCAAAACGCTCAAATTGAGGAAGTTATTGAAATCTGACAACAATAACAACATTTGTGTAAAAATTACTACACAATTACCACTACTTACTTATGCTATGCTATGCTATGCTATGTTATGTTATACTAAAGGTTTTTCTACTCTCTTACAATATCACACTTTGAAACATGTCCTGCTTCGTTCTGAGCCGAGTTCCCGCAACAATACTTCTTCTCCTCCTCAGGCTCCTCACCCTCCGTCGTCGACATATTATCGGTGGTACTCAGCTTGACGGATTTTACTACACAAAAAAAAATAAAAATACAAACACCCGATTATTATCAACTATGAAAATTACTATATTGGCCTTAATCGTGCGTGCGTACGTCATTCTTTGTTGCATTCGGCACTAAATTCCTTTAAAATTAAGGTAAATTATTGTGTGGAAGGGAAGTACTTACGGAGACCGCAGATAACAATAAAAAAGGGTGAAGTACTTTAGAATACTTCCTTCGGTTGCTGGACTTTCTCCAGTAGCAGCGAAGCGACGTAGCAGACTTCAATTGAATTGGAAGAATGTGTTCCAATTCTTTTCTTCTCCTTTTTTCTATTCTCCTCTGGCTTAAATTGTATAATCAATACTAATAAACTGCTGCTTCTTGCTCGCAACAATTCAATACTTTTTTTGCTTTGTCGGATTTTGGATGTCTTTATTTCGTGACAAAAGACAATTTTAATTCATCATTCAACACAGTAGTAAACGTTCAAGGAAAAAGGTTGAGCATTGAGCAGGTGCAATTGCTAACCACGCACAAAATCAACAAAAGCTTTTCATACTTTTTTATTTAATAAATGGCCTTTCAATACTGAATAATAGGAATAATGAAAACGTGAAAAGTGGAGAATGCTCCCATCCAAACGTTTACGCTAAAAGCGAGAAATTTTCCCTTTCACTTCTAATTTTTTCCTTTCAATCAAAGGTATGATAATAAAATGGCATGAAGACGCCCACGACCACACACAATTTAATATGCACCCATAAAATAATTGATTGAGATTGAAGAT
>JAHZNJ010000788.1:0-15468 GCA_027744475.1 Lepidocyrtus cf. sotoi NNG-2020 | reverse complement strand
AAACGCTTAAGGCCAGAAATCAAACACAATTCAAGTGGTGATGACGGTGACAAAGGGAAAGATACAATGCACAAAAAAGTACTACAATAAAAGTGACATGGATGGACAGTCGAACCGCTCTACTCCTTCTCCTCTTTCTTTCTTTCTTCTGGCATAGAATTTCTCACAATGCAAGATAACAACGCAGCTCTTCTTCCCCAGTACAAAATAGGACGATAATACGAATAATACTTATGCAAGAGAGAAATCCTGGTTTATTTCCACACTTTAATGTCCACGCAGTCCACAGGCTATACCTACCGATCCAACTTTTTAAATAAGGCTTTTTGACTTGTTCGTTCATTCGTTCGATTATGTTCGCCCACCTACTTACTTCATTCACGATGATGATTATGTTGATGTTTCCTCGAATTTCGCAACACGTCATTCAACCATGCGACAAATGGCATTCATAAATCGCAACGTCATCATCACTACCACCTCCATCGCCATACTATTCTAAAAGATAGCCTTATAATGCTTTGCTATAAAATACATCCATTCACGTCCACATTTCACCATTATAAATGAGCAAGCACGAGCTGCACAGCGCCTTAACCATTTAGTAGCTCCACCAAACGAATTCAATAGAAAATGAATTCTTCTTTTCATAATGGACAACAATTAAGTTTATTTTTTACGAAATAATCTATGCAAGCAACAAAAACTTCAAAACATCCTTATGAGATGGACTAATGCTGATGACGATCATTATACTGTTTATGACGGCAATTTCATTGGACCACCACCACACCATCATCATCGCACACACGTGTAAGATTTTATACTTGCGGAACAGGCAACATAATATTTTATCGTATTCAATTCTATCTATCCCACTTTTTAGTTACATTCTAAATCACGCCCATCAATTCCTGTTGTAAGTGAGAATAAATGGATGCTGAAATAGCAAGAAAAAATGTAATAATAATAGAAAACTACACAACAATGACAAACACAGAAGCTAAAAAAAGTAATCACTCGAAGCGTATATATATATATTAGTTGATATATTAGCGACCGTAATGAAAAGCTATAATGTAACCTTCAAGAGCATAAAACGTCAATAATATGCCATCATCTTTTTTGAATGATGTGTGACTGGCGATGATGATGATGAGGATTTACAAGGACGTGCACGCGTTGTTCCCCTATTTTCCTCATTTTCCTATAATAATCGTAATTGCTTATTTTTAGTGATTTTTATTATTAGACGGAGGTGGATTGAATAATATTATGGATCAGATCAGAATGTAGAGCCGTGTGTGTAGCATGATGCATGCAAATCGTAATTAGAATAGGTAGGTAGTAGGTATAGGTAAGTGAATTAGGATGAGTTTTCCTTTTTCCTTTTATTGTTCGCAATTTAACCAAACTTGGTCACGGGCTTATTTAATCATCACCACCACATGAAATGAAGCAGAATCATCATAGTGGAAAGGTAACTTAATTTTGCAAGCAAAGTCGAGTGTGGAAACCAGTGAGGATTTCCTATAAAAAATTAATAGTTATTGCTGATTTCGGATTTTATTATCCTGTGAAGATATTATTATTATTATGTGAAATTAAATTACTTATCCTTATGCAATAATGAGCCGTAATTAGTTTCACAGGTGAAAAACACAGCTGTCAATAATGTTTTCATTCATTCCATTTTATTTCTCTACACGAGCAGAAACTTCAAGGTCTCACCAGTTAGAATTTTTCTCATCCTTGTCTTACTATTCGCAGTACTGTTTATTAAAAGCCCCGTTATAAACAAAGAAAGTACAGATAGCTAAGATACATCGATACATCCTGCTCGTCATTATCTATTATTATAAATTTACCTAAATTATTATATTTATGTAGATTTATGTATCAATAAATAAATGCCAATGCACTTGATTCTACGTTTTTTTCTCATGATGCACACACGATAAAATCGATCTATAATTTTTTTGCAGAATTCCCTTCATCCTTTCCGGTTGGTTCATTTTCATTCATTCTTTTCCTGCGAGCCTTAAGCACACATTTTACTATTGAAAGCTGTTTTCTATTTTCACCGGTCTTGCAGGATGATGATATTTTGATGAGAAATCGGATAAAAAATACCTTAAATACATAAAAATGCATACATGCGGCAGTAGTTGAATTATAGCAGTAAAATTTTTCTCTCTTCAATTCTCTCATTTATAGCAGAATAAACTACTTCCTTATTCCCATTTTACACCAAATCATCATCATCAGTATCATAATCATGATAGTTCTTTTTCAAGGAATATTTTTCTCTACTTATTTAACAATCACGATTCTATTTTCCCTTAATAATGACAGCCAACCATTTTCTGATGTGAATGTGATGTGGTGAAAAAGTGGTAAATGAACGTAGCTTACTTGTTATTTTGCATGCAACTTTGTATTTTGTTTGAATGATTTTGTTCAGAAATATTCTGCAATTTAGCAGGTATATAAAGTTGGTTGGTTTAGATGCTTAATGATTTGCTGCTAAGTATAATGATTTTCCGTTCTTGGCATATTTTTTTTCTTTTACAACAGGTAAAAACGGAAATACGATGATGATAAGTGATAAGAATGATTATACTTTAACAGGAATATGGAACTTCTGCAGCCGCACAACAGAGCAGCAGTAATCATTTTGCTAGATTTATTTATTCATGCACATAATATTCTATGCCGGTGAAACACAATAAAGTAATCCAATGCAGTGTAGTAGTTGTGAGGTATGATGGTAGTAAATGAAACAGTTTCGAATTTTTTTTCGTCATTTCATTGTTCGTTACAACTCTGCTATAATCTGGCATTTCCATCGCCATTTATCTGCCCTCCCTATCAATCATTTCCTTCATTTTTTTCAAAGCCAATGATAATAATATGCATTCTCTCTTTTAAATGTATCAAAATGCATTTTAAAAATGAATTTTTTACCAAGAAATTTGTATGCACAATAACCACTGAGTGGAATTTTTTTCAGTTATGAACTCTATTTTGAGTTAAACAGAGACGGAAGTAATGTTTTTTGCCAACAGAATAAGGTATGCATTAGTTAAAACCATGAAACATTTTTGCAAGGGGCTCGGCCAACTTTTTTTAAACCAAGAACAAGTACAAGAATGAAAACTTCGACAAAATAGAATTTATTAAGTCTTTTGTAACATTTACTTTTCTTAAAGATAAATTTTAGTTAAACTTTCTTTTTCGGTGGTGAGAAATTTTTATAAGTCATTTTCTGAAGTATGAAGGAAAAACAAAACAAAAAGTAGATTAGAAAAAAAGTATATATTTACAGTCACGTAATAACAAGATTTAAAATAAAAAACTAGGAAAGAGGTCGAAAAAATTGTCAAAAAAACAGAAAACACTACACTACAAAAGAGGAAGGTGGTCGTCTTGTCGCAAGTCTTCTTCTATCACACCGCCACGCCATAACCACTTTGCTCCACAGCAGCGGTGACCCGGTGGTGTCGTCGGTGTTCTCTTTCTCTTCTCTTTTCTCCAAATTGTAATACAAAATCATATTACTTCCTAGTGAATTGGGAGTACTTCACCAAATTGAGAGAAAAGGGTCGTGAAAGTAGTAGCAGTACATCAATAATAAAAAGAAAGTGTATACTCTTTTTGTTTTATTTTAACAATTTTCTTCTAAGAGAAGAAAACGTGTTGTCAGGTTTTGTTGGATTACAGCTCCAAATGTCGTACCAGACCATGCATTTACACGAAACTTAATATTTGAAAAAACGCTGCAAACACAGCTCTGGTACTCATCTGAGGCCATAACACGTTGCTTAAGTCGTCGTCGTTTTCGTCGCGTCAATTCACTTTCAAAAGTGTACAACAAAAAGACTTTCTTTTCTTAAAAAGAGAATGTTGGCCGAACCAATATTGAGCGATAGAGAGGCAATGATGATGATGATGATTAAGGCAATTCTCAGTCTGATCTGATCAGCTATTTCAGCAATAAAACTGGAACTCGATATATAAAAAAATTGCGAAATATATTTTGCCAGGAAATCCTTTCCTCAATATTCTACTCCAGCAATGAAATATCTCTCTCTCCGTATATGAGGATGTGATGAAGAAGATGATGGGTTTTCGTGATGGAACGGCCTTTTACTTGCTTGCTTGGAAATTGTATTACGATGCGATGCTTGCCGTCGATCTGATCTGAGAATCTGATGCAAAAATACTGCAGAACTGCAATCAGGAAAATTCGCACAAAAAAAACTAGGAAAAGAAAAGGAATATAGGAATATTAGGAATGGGAACAAAAGCTTTAAATTGAATAATGAATGCACTATATGTACAGAAAATTTTCTCTGAGAGAGAAAAGAGAGGAAAATTCCGGAGTGGTGGATCGTGTGTGGACTTCAACAATAGAATAAAAAGGAATCAAGAATGAAATAAAAGGATCAGAGCAGCAGTAAATAGTAGACCTACGAGATTATTACGAATGCAATTAAATCTCTGATGAGGAGCAGTTATTATGAAACAATACCCGTTTCCCGATAAAACGGCACTAGAACATAAATACTCTTTAAAAATCCGCCCTCCTTACATTAAAAATATATGTGCAACAGTATTTACCATTTTACCAATAATAGAACCATATCGTATTGAATAATAATTTTTAGATTATTATGCTTTCTACCTCCCCCTCCGTTTTATTTTCTTTTTACACACCCTCTTAAGCCTTTTAAGGTAAAAAATAATATTATACATATACATACATGCACACACTTGTGCCACTGATTTGTATAAATCCTGTTCCCTTTCCGCATCAATGAAACCAGGAAATAATTTCGCGAAATAAAACCTACTGAACATGTGATTCGTCTTCTAGAACGAAGATGAAAAGTAAAACAATGAAAGAGTAACGAATGAAATTAACGTACTAACGCAATCGTTCTTTCTTTCAAACATGTGAGCACTTAACTTAATACTTACAATTTACAATCGTGCAAGATTCTTTTTACGTGAAAGAATAAATTCTAGTAGCTGTGGTAGTAGTGTTGGTGGTTAGTGAGTGAAAACTTGAAAATCAACTCCTCCTGATCTCTTCTCTTCTTCTAAAAGCCCCAAATGAAAAATAATTGATGTGGAACGAACGAACAAGGAAATCTTGTAAGAAAAAAACTTCTTTAGAATCTGTTCTTGTGTATTATGTACATTCACAAACAGTAATTCATAAAGAGCTAAAAATCTCTACCGAAAACTTTTCTAAAAATCAGAAAAACGGAATAGATAGATACCCTTTGTAAACAGTAGTAATAGTTAATAATACCGGCTTCTTTTAAACATTAATCAGGGAAAGAAGAAACCGTCAAAAGGCATGACCATTCATCATACTAATATATAGGCTAAGGCTAGCGCTAGAGCAGCGTAGCGTACGTACTTACAGCAACAACCTAATAATAACAATTATTATCAAAACGAGAATCAACTAGAGAAAATCCAATTAGAGGGAAAAAGCTACAAAATCCACAATTTCTTAAAAAATATATATCTATATAAAATAAACTAATATACATACATAATAATATAAATAAATACCTACGCACATATTACGTTTCGAATGACATGCAATAACAAAAAATATCTACAAAGAGCAGCGTTAAAAAACTTTTTCGCAACCCCTTTACCCTTTCACTGATCGTTCCCTCTTACAAAATAAACACATACCACACCATCTGCATCATACCCAAAAATCTACCTACTTGTTTATATACAGGTAAGAAAAATACAGAAAAGGGTTAGGGTTCTCGTGTGTAATTAAGAAAAAAAAGGAAAACAAAGTTTCGAAGAGGATGGGTGGCTATTATGGCTTTATCAAGGTCGAAAAGGAAGGAAGAAAGGTCACAAGGAAATTATTATCAGAAAGGGACAAAAAGCTAAAAAAAATCAATCTTGTCTTGAGAGTCTTTCTTTGTAGTTTCCTTTTCCCACTTGTTCGAATCGAATCTTGTTGAAAAATTACAAGAGGAAAAGGATGTGTTGTTTGATTTCTTCCCTTTCTGATCTGATCTTTCTGCACGGACTCTTGCACACTGACCACATCATCCCATCCTATCATTAATCAGTCAACCAGCAGCGGATTCAACGCAACAGCAACACGGAACCAGTCGAGTGGAAGTGGAGGAGTAGTAGTAATTGTAGTAGGTTGACACCAGGACCAATCTTAATTTTTTTCAAAGAGAGAAAGTCGAACAACGGGTATTAAGTGACTGAGATACCACCAGCTGTGTTCACTCGACAATATAACACGTAGCGAACTCAGAGTGGTTCCCACTCACTCAGTCCCAAATTTTTTTACTTTAAACTCTCTAAAATCTTTGAAAATTTTTCATGATTTCTTTGGTCATCATCGTCACAAGTGATTGGTGGTGGGGCGGAAGAAAAAGGAATGACTAGATTGATCCAAGTGAAGATAGACTCCAGTGTAGTAGTAAAGAAGGAGAAGGAAGCAAGAACGGAGTAATGAGGTTTTCCCGAACAGAAATGGAAAATATTTTTGGAGTTTTTGTTTGATTCGATGATGACTGTTTTTCTAGAAAGATAAGACTTCTCTTTCTCTCCTTGTTTGGATATTTCACAGCGAATATGTAAAATCTTTATAAAGTTCTGTTTGTCCGTATTGCAAAATCAGATCTTCTCTCTTTCACACACACTTTTTGCTGCTGGTGCTCTCTCTCACTCTCCTCTGCTAGTGCTAGCTAAAAAGAATGGGATTTCTATCACACAACAACAACAATATCATACTTCATACACACAACATTGAGCCAGAATCTAAACAATTATAGAAAAGCGATAAAATAAATATACTTTTGCATCATACATACTTTTTTAAAAATAATAGTAGGTAATCATAAAAAAATAAATATTAAATACATCATAATAAAAATACCAATCGTTCACCCCATTAAAAAGTAAAACTCATTCGTTTCCCTTTTAAACTTTTTTCGCCTGTAATACATATTTGCAGCGCGCACTACTACATCAACGACATTACTGAGCTTTTAGAACTAAATTGGTAAGTAGAAAGCGTATAAAATAGGAGAAAAAATACATAATAAAAATTTTGTCGTAAAATATTTTATTGTTATTAACTCTATCCTACAAAAAATAATAAAACTTCTACGAACGTAGCAATCGGGAAACCCATACTGATGTTTTTATCCAAGCTCTAACAAATTTAAAGTAGATCAAGAACAAAGTCATTCAGTCCAACAACCTTTGTCAAATCCCTGAATATTTTTTTAAAAACTTAATTTAAATTGATGAAAGTTGCAGCCTTTCTCCTTCAAATAATCATAATAATTCTTTAAAAGTCCAACTGGATTGCAAATTATTTATTATTGTTGATTTTTTAATCAAATTAGCCTAAAATCCTATAGGTACTCAACTCAATCCAGTTTTATCCACTTTTTTCTTTCTAAAAATAAAAATCTTTCACTTGTAGACACGAATTCCTATGCAATGCAATATGTTTTGAATGACAATATCTTTTTCAATATGGCTTTTTGCAAACCAGTTAGTAGTAAGTTCTTCCTTTTGCTATGAACTTCAAAAAAACTCTTAACTTTTCCTTTATTAAAGTTATCCTCTCACTCTTCTTTTTTACACTCACACACAACGACGACAACAATAATATCAACAACAACCTTCCTTCTTGTTCTTACTCTTATCAGCAAAACCGCTCTAGCTGCCGCTGCTGTTATTTCACTGACCACAAAGCCTACACTGACTTGTGTGCTTTTTTGGGGGAGAAAACGTCATTCACAAAAGTTCTTTGAACGAAAGAAGAACGAAGCCTTAATCTAACTTCTCAAGTAAGTAACCCAACTCAAGCCAAAGCCTCAATACTACAGAAGAACTCACTTTACTGCCGCATTTGGCATGTTTGTTCCTCCTATCCGCATTAACGCAACTACAGCCACAACATCAGCAAAAACTTGTAAAATTCCTTATGGTGCGGTGGTGGTGGTGGCGTGCGATATTATTATAATAGAGTATAACGCAGGTATAAACAGCGAATAACGCAACGCAACTCTTTTCTTTATATATTAAACTAATAATAATGCATAAATGAGCAGAAGAAGAAATACATTCAACTCTTCTTTAGCGATTGCGAATGTATGAAAATCTTGATGTGTTGCTGCTGCTGATGATGTATCATCATGCAAAAAAACTTTTTTCTCTCTGACTCTGATTCTTTACTACTTCTTATCCTATCTCTATCCTCCTTCCTCATTTATCGTAATCGCACTATATTACTTACTTTCCGAATAATAATATTTTAAACGTGGTCTGCGTTTGGTTTGGTTTGCTTGAGGCTTTTTGCAATTACATTGCAATAATATAAAAATTCTTCCTTTTTTACTCTGCTACTTTACTTAACTAACTTCACTTTGTAATAATATTTCACTTGTCTATTTCATCTTCCTCCTTCTCATTCTTTCTCATCATCATTTACATTACACATAAGTTGTGCCAACTGACGCTGAAAGAGAATGAATAAAAAAACTATGCTATATAAAAACTTTTTTCTTTTAAACTTCATCGTCATCATCAAACTCTTTCTCATCATCATCAGCATCAACGCACATCATCAGATTTTTTCTCATGCTACATTATAAATCTACACGACACGACAACTTCTTTCTATATGCATAATATTACTTATTTGAACACACATGAAAGTACACACAAGTTTAAAATATTTATTGCCAACTACTTACAAAACTAATATCTTTTTTCTCATGAGCTATATTGCAGATTGCAACATCACCATCGGCATTCGGCACCACCACCGCACCATCATCTCACCGTTTGGCGTTTGGTTCACTACTTATCTATACTGCTACATCATCAGTGTAGTATCAGCATCGTTACGTTTTTTATTGCGCTTTTAAAGAAGAGCAAAGTACCTTTTGAAATACCATCCCCCAAATTTACACTTTTCTTCTTTTCTTATTCTATACTTTATTTCGTACTTATTCCTTCCTTTTTCTCTTATTTTTCTGAAACTCTTTTGTATGATGATGATGAAGATACCTACTCATGCGGCGTACGATATTACGATAATAGCAAATAATCTCATGTAAAAGAATCAACAGCAACAACGGCAACAACAACAACAAAACAACCAATAAAGGATCGTATCGTCTTATTATTATTAAATTGCTAAGTTTTTTCTTTTTCTTCTGCTTTTCTCATCTTTTTATGTATGGACTTTGTTGTGAAACGACACGAGAGATTCGCAAATGAACAGAGGAAAAATTTACCTTCATTTTACTAACTTCAGCTTGAGCTGAGCCTAGCGTTTTCTTACTTTATACTGACTGCGTGAATAGCGAATGAAGTAAACTAACCTTTTACAAAATTATTATTACTTTACAATACACCTTGATCATCAAAGCTTCATTATAACTTCACATTATTCGCTCCTAAATCCTTTTTTACTGCTACTCACTACTCACTCACACATCATCAGCAACGAACAACAACTTTTGCAACGCTACGAACTCCACAGCGCAGCGTTTGTACTAGTTTTACTCACCCAAAGTTGTGGCGTTTCCTTTCTTTTTCGTCCTTTCACATTTTCATACACAGTACACAACAACAGAGATAAAAAATGAGTGAAGCCGTTAACCCTTCCTTCGACAATGCCTCCTTATTTTAGAAGAATAACAATACCTATGTACATAGTAGTAGTATTCCTCATTGTTACAACTTTACTTCTTTATACGACATCCATTCATTTAATTTTTTCTCTTGTGGGTTAGTTCTTCTGCAAAAACTCTTTTTTATTTCTCTCACTCTTCTGGGTACTATCTATTGTGTTTAGTAGCTGCTTTTTGCGGCTGCTGCAGCCGGTCACCACGACCGACTGAGTAACTAAACAGCATAGCAGAGTGCTATACCAGCAGCGCTCATATCTGCGACTCACTATATGCGGTTATTGTTCTTTATTTTTCTCTTTCAATTATTGCAAAAAGCATGTTTTGGTCTTTTATACCCTTACAGATATACATAATATATTACGCTTATTTATCATCATCAAAACAGCGAGCTTTTTTTATCATTTTACTTATTAAACATTCTCTGCTGCTGATCAGTTGTGCAAAAAATTAATACAACACACGAAAGAGAACAAAACTGAGAAAACAGAAAGGCATTTTTTTCTGAAGCTGAAAAGCGCACCAACAAAATAGCAAACTTCCTTTCAAACTGTCTTACTACTTTGGCTTATGCATGTCATGTGCTGGTGCTATGCTGCTTGGCCTGACAGAAGAGTCAGTCAAGAAGAGAAGAGTTTCAATTTTTTTCTTACTTTTTTTCTACCTTAGCCTAATCTTAAGAAACCATCTCTCTCGCAGCAGCAGCCAAGTCAGCTCAGCGCAACGCATCCTCCTTTCACAACTTTGTGAGCGTAGTACAAAAACGTGTAGAAGAGAGAAGGGGATGTACGAGTACGAACGTACTCCAATTCTTTTAAGTCCTTCTTTCCTCCCTACTTAATTTTCATATAAGTTATCGCTGTTTTGCTACCCTACTATAATATGATCATGTCTTTTAGCTTCAAGCTTCTTTTTTGCTCAGAGTAAGTAAGTACCTACAAAAACATGCGCATAACCATGTCATCATCTACCAGAAGAAACGCTTCAGCGTCATCTTATCAGAACTCTTGTCAGAGTACCTTCTTTTCTTCACTCACTCCATCAGAATAAGAACGTTGCCTGTTCAATCTTATCATTATCGTCATCATTATTATATGATTATTACCGTTCCTTCTCTTCATTTTCATTATTATTATGCCTGTAAGTTTACATTTTACAATAATGATGATGAGAAGAAAAGTACAATTTGCTTCTCGAAGTTTTCCTGATCATAAAGTCTTTTAGTTCTGAACCAGCTCAACCATAATAAACACCCTGTGAATAGTTTTAAGATAGATGATGAGAATGGGTCATGTGCCAACAACTGACAGCGCAGCGCAGCAGCACACAAAACAACAGCAGAGCTTCTGAGCATTAAGAAGAGAAGAATAAATAATTTACACTCTTATTTCTTTATTTTCTACCTTAATACTCCCACTTCTTTCTCTTCTCTTTCTTACATATACGAATTAATGTTGGAAATTGTTTAGGTTCAAAAGAATGGATATAATACCTACTTAGCACACAACCTTTAAACTTATTAAAAATTAAGCTAGTGAATGAAAAGAACTATAAAACACATAAACGAAGAAAACAAGAAGGAATAGAACTTTTAAAAGCCGATATTGCCCAACAGGAAGAAGTACATATTATTACACTACAACATTGCATTTTTCATAAAAACTGATTAAAATAACGTGTTTAAAAGCGTAATATGAAGATGTAACGCTTTTATACTCTACGGTCATTCACTGCAAAAGAGCAGCAACTTACACACTACTTAAAATTCAACCTACCTAATACCTTACTTGAAGAAACTTGACTTTACAATAATTTTAGTTCGTTTACTTAATAAATAATAAGTGGAAAAATACTTTTCTTTCTTGGTTTAAGGTCACTAATGTAATGTAACGTAGCGTAATTTCTTGAAGAGAATTTTCTCGTAGCTTTTCTCGAATACTGTTGAAGAAGAAACTGGTAAAAATATGCCGATAACTGTTAAAAATCCAACAAACTTATTATAAGAAAATAAGAATCTACGCTACTACGGTCTTACGAAACAAGTAAGATTACACACACAGGTAATGTATGTAATAATAATCAACAAAATGAAGAATCACAAGAAATAAATAACTGAACAGATTAAAGTTAAGTAGGATATAGTAAGTATAGAAGTTTCGTAAGAAGAAGAAAAGTAGAAAATGATGATGAAGTAGTTTAGTAGAAGAAGAATAAAACTTACAGTCGAGAAGTAGTCGCGTCACTCAAACATACAAACACATATTCTCTTGAGGTTGAAGTTAGACCAGAAGAGTGATAGTGATAATGGCAAACATTATTTTAAAACAGCAACAACATCTGACCAGCTTTTTCTCTAGTCAGACTCAGAGTCAGCTCAACTATGTAACTCTTTCGCTGCTGACTTTTATTTTAATGCCAAAATTATGCATGTTGTAATTCCTCTTTCACATATATCCTGATCGTCTTCTTGTTCTGCACAACACTTAAACAAGTAAAAATGTGCCGATGACTGTGTGGCTGTGAGAGGTGATGATGATGACATGTCTTTCGCTGCTGTTGTCCAAAAACGTTATCCAACCCAACTATTGCATGTTTTATCTAAATGCTGACATAACCTATATAGTATATAGTCATTTCAAACCAACTTTTAACTAGCTTGTGACAACCACTAAAAGGCTCAACCTACTTTGATTAAATCAAAATCTGATAGAATTATTATTTCATGCAAAAAAACTCCTTTTTCCTAACTACATTTCCTTTCCTAAATTACACCCCTTTCTCTAAGCGTAAATTTTATTTTAAAACCTGGAACTGAATTCCATGCCGCAGAAAAAGAAGAAAAGAACAATCATCCGTTATGGATGATATAAAGTGAGTGACGAGAAGACTCAACTGACGATGATGGAGGAATGACCAAACGCCAAAAAAACTAAGCTTTTCTATTACTATATTTTCAGACTTTCCTTCTTCTTCCACATTTCCATATTGTATGAGAATCGAATGCCGCATTTTTGCTTCCTTTTTCGCAACTGCTGCCTTTATTCGTACGTACTACTACGTGGCCTGGCCTGACCGTGCGGTAAAAATAATGGTGGTGGCATGGCTCTAGCTCTCAATTTTCTTCTTCTTTTTTCAAGCTTGCTCCTTTTCTGCCGTATCCCATGATAGTCGGCTGCCAAACCTGGCATATATTTTTTTTACTATGGAGCCTAGTAAAACTATAACTTTGCCAAAAACTTCACTTCATGTTTCAATTCATGCACATATATGGTACATATATACACAGAGGCCTCTCTCAAAAACGGCAAAACTATTACCAAAAAGGTATAAATATAGAAAAAGAAAATTTATACAGAGAATGTTGTAACCTGTAACCTCTCTCTTTCTCCCTCATTCTCTTCGGCTCTATTTAATACTTAACAATGCACGCATGAAATACCGTATTTTGCTGTATAGTTTTTATTGCTGAAAAAATAACAAATTACACACATGTCTCTCTTTCTCTTTAACTGCGCTAGGTAGGTATATAGAATATAAACCTCATCAACATCATCGTCATCATCATAATACACCGCATTATGTCGAAACAACGAAAAACAGCTAAAAGCTCCTTCCTAAGCTAAAAACAACGTAATAGAGAGCTTTAAATAGTGAATAAGTGAGGTACGCCGGTACGCGTACAAAAAAGAAAAGTTGACTAGTACAGCTCACCTTACCTCTAGCTCTTCTTCGTTCCTTTTCTTTCACTCAAACGCCAACTCATTTCATTTCATAACAGAAAAAAAACTCAAATTTTTGATCGTTTTTCATAGCTACATGCATAACCTTAGCTAGAATATCTCATTTAACTCAACTAACCTTTTGACATTTAAACAGAGTAAAATAATATTATGAGGAAAGTAAATTATCATTTCGTTTTTTTGTGTAGATATTTCATTTATATGTGTACCTTTTTAATCATAACATGAAAAACTTGCTAACTATTTTCGCCAGCATGAATAACGAAAAGCGTAAAACAGCTTTATAGTTTGTAATTTCTCAGGACATGCTGCTGCTATGCTGATATGGGAATGGGAGCCGAGCCGCCGTATTGTGGCGAATACTGTAAATTAGTTTTGCATGCAATGGCAGTAAAACCAATAAAAAGCATTTAATGTGTAAATGTTGGACAAAGTACACAACACGAATATGATGGAAAATGGAGTATGATTTTTATAATAGCGCTTCAAAGCAGTAGTCCATTAGTAATACTTTTGTAGAGTAGAATATCATTAGCTAACTAAAAACCCTACCGCATAATACCATACCATAACTTCGTTAACTTTGTCAGTTTATGAATATAACATGGAATTCAAATCAAATTCAACCAACTTTTACCCACTAAGCGGTACGGTGTCGCAGAAACGTAACTGTTTGACAGATCTAGTGTCAATCACATCATAAAAGTTTTGATTAATAAAATTATGATTGATAATGATGATGACTACCTACTTTACACACTACGCCCCATTTCCTAGTAGAACAAGAACAAAGACCTTTCAAGTAGGTTTCATCTAAATCCCTATTGAATATTTAAAGCTATTCATCATCGTATTATCGTTAAGTAACAGTGCCACCGCCACCACAGCAATCTACATAATAAAAATGCTTCTTGCAAAATTAAAACCAAAATTGCACCACCGCATCAGAGAGAAAACTGCTTGACTATCCTTACTTTCGCAGATAAATAATGCCGTTAGTTTACCAGTTTACAGGTTATTAACTGTCTTTACATATTCCATCATAATCATAATTCCAGAATGAAATTACATACATGATAAAGTAAGAAAAAGTTCAGTTTCGGTTCACTTTTCACTTACCCAGTTCCATTGGATAAACCCAAGAGTTTATATCCAGAATCAAGTCCATCTTGAAAGATTCACTTTCGCAATGGAGTCGGCTCACTGTAAAAAAACAAAAGTAAAAAAATATTCAATTATTATTACCAGTTTATTTTGAAACCAATCTTTGCATCCGGTTTAACCAATTAAACTAGTTTTAGAATGCTGTTAAGCTGTAAACTGACAAAGTCATTACTCCATTTCCTTTATGAATTCGTGATACCTAAATTGGTTCATCTGCTACAACGAGCTAAAAGCGTATTAAGGCTTTGTATGATTGTTTCACACTCAACACATTCTACTTTTTATGATTTTGCAGATATTGTCGAAGTGGAACCTTTTCCATAGCATGATGATGGTGTATAATACAGATTTTGACTACTGTTATGCCATAATATAACCTAAATTACATTTTGTTAGGAGAATATTTATTTACTGCTTTTCAATAATATCCTTAATACTCACTCACAACTTACATAAGCATACAACATAGTTTTAGTAGAACTTTGGACTGCAGCAATAAAATACCAACCCATTTCCGACTCGAGCAAAAAAATCCACTGGTTCAAAACATTTTTACGAGCTTGGAGAATATGTAGACCAAATAACCTGCCATTTTTTACTGACTTACTTCCCATTTCCCATGTGAGTGAAGGAAGCAATAAGATACTAATGCAATATACGGTGAGGATTTTTGATGGACAACTTTCCTAACCGTGTACGAGAAGTAATATAGACATTAACGTCATTTCAAAATGTCCATATTAACTCTGGATTATCATCATTTACTTTTTTATGTTTACAGAGAGAAAGAGCGAGAATACAATCGCACGATAAATAATTCATATTCATTTCCCTTATCTACTATACAA
>JAHZNJ010000787.1:0-11190 GCA_027744475.1 Lepidocyrtus cf. sotoi NNG-2020 | reverse complement strand
AAAATTGTGTAAAGTGAATCATGCATCAAGATCATTTGAGGGAGGATTGAAGCTGTCAGTTAAGTTTCGTATTTCCTTTTTTGTTCTGCCTTCTGCAATGTTTAAAAATGCTGACTTGAGTCTCTTGTTGTGGCGCGGTGAAATTTTTGCTTCGCCCAAGGCGCATGCTGCTCGTTATTACACAATTGCGGTTTTCTTCCGCTTCCACTTCTACTTTACCATTCTGTCAGATGAAATCTGTCTGGAGCCTTTGGAGTTCATGACACTTGCCTTGAAACTTTTTTATTTAGGAAGTAGGAGAGTGTGCAATTAAGCATGTTCATTTTAATCTTCAAGTGTAACACGTAAAACGATGATTTTTAAAGATAATATTATGCAACTTCATTGGAAATTCTTTTTTTGGATTTAGTATAATCCTTCCATTCTCATAAACTTCATGGAAATTGAAATTCTTTTCATTCATTGGACGGAAAAATGAATGAGTAAGCCGCTCATTCATTGACTTATATTATCATGCACAAATCAGCAAAAGCAGCGTCTTTTCTTTTCTGTTCTTTACAACTTTTGACAGTTGGTAAATGAAGCGACGGTTTTTAATTTTAGCATGCTGCAGCAGCTGTAATAAAAAAGATTGGTGGCTTTTTTGTTCCCTTCGAGCAAATATATGTAATCAGAAGTTTTGATTGGTTTTATTTATTACATGATGATGAGTGATTCGTTACGCGTGCCTTAAACATTACGGATTATGTTACGCAATAGTAATCAGTTAAATACAGGTAGCAAGTATAAACGAGCTTAGGAATTTATCCTTCCTTACCAATCATTATTTTCAAATCGACTACATTTTAAAAGACAGAGAGAGCCCTGTAAAAGAGCTGCTAGCTTCGTTATTAAATTAAAGTTTGGAAAACGTTCCAGGTTTAATTTTTATCTGATTTTTTCCTCTATGAATATTTAATATAGATTTTAAAATTAATGCTTAAACGCCTTTCTTAAATGGTGATGGTTCTAAGAAGTACTTATTTAGAGATTCAGATATTTTGTAATAGCTTTGGTAATGGCACCGTTAAAAATCCTTTAATGGAAGAGGAACGTATTTTAATATGCGTGTGTGTACGCATCTAATGCGTCTGCTCTGGCTTAAGATGCGTAGGCATAAACATTTATGGAATGGCTTTATGTCTACGCTCTATTATCTCATCAAGTTTTTTAAATAGTTTTGAAGAGAATAGTAGAGGGATTGGCACTTTTGGCACGTGTACCAGAGCAAAATAGGTTTAATTATGATAGTTTGTAATGTGTTTTAGAGAACTGGCTGGAGCAAAATAGGTTTAGTTTGAAGTTTCAAAAGATTTGGTGTGCGTACGGCATCACCATGAATACTGTGAGCTGAACTAAACTATAAATGCAATTCAATTTTAATTTGGACAGAACTTTCAGGAATTTGAATTTAAGCGGAAACTTTTTCCTTTAGCAATTGACTTTAAGAAAGTTGATTTTCAATTTAACACCAGATTAGCTACAGTTTTAGAGTTACAGCCCTTGCATCTGTGATTAATGATTTCCAAAATATCTGTTTAAACATTTTAAATGGCAAAAAACTATTTTAAATTTCTTTACTGTTTCATCGTCATTAGATTAAAGGTTAACGGCTATTTTGTTTCATTTTCAGTTCTTTGGATGACCAGTCGTTATTTTCCAGTTGCTCGTCTAAGCGTAAAGGAACCTTACTTGAACCTTACGAACCTTATTTGAACAAAATTGAAGCAAAATGTAATAAAAAACAGACGGATCATCGCATTGGGTTTTTATTAAGTTTTTCATTTTCTCTCCACAATCATTAGCAGCCAAAGTCTTTAAATATTTCGCACTTAACTAAAAGGACAACATTAAACCCCGCAATATTTTTGTAAAGGTTATTATGTAGTTAGAATGCATAGATTGCTCAAACTTTTGGCTACTTCTGATTCTATCAATAAACTACTTTAATGCAAAGGAAGAAAAAGTACAGTTTTACCTGAATTTGGGCGAGAAGTTTACAAGGTCGTATAATAAATGAGCAAACCCTGTGTAGGAGTCAAGACATCCTCATCAACATTTTCCCCTCAAGCAAACTAAATGCAATAATCCATCCTCTTCTTTCCTTCCTTCCTTTTCTTCTATGCAAAACTTACTTTAGTGAATGTAATTCGTAATATCGTAATGTAATGTACACCTGTCGTATTATGTCATCTCTCCAGTCGTTCATAATGAACAATAAAGTTAATGATAGTGGAGAAAGCTAACGAAAGTAAAAAAGTTTAGCTTGGCATTTACTCCCTTTATTGGCATTGGATATTTGAAGCATTATTGCGATCTTCTTTATTACTTACGCAGTATTTTATGACTAGCCATGCCAAATATCTTTTCGGGAGTGGCACTTTTATTTCTACCGTCGACATCAACACCTAACGTCGTACGTAAAAGAATATTGCACATGAGTTTTATTATCAATTCGAAAATAATCGACAGCTTCATTATAAATGCAAAATTATAAAATCAAAAGAGTAAGTGCAAGAAAGAATGCAAGAACTTTCAAACCATTTGGGATTTTCTGAAGATGGCAAAAGCTTCGTAAAGAAGACCATGAAAAAATGTTTGTAGAGAGGAGGAAATGGAGGGAGGGATGACCTTTGCTCTGTTTAGTCTTCAAATATTTATCTGGAATGATGCCATGATGCATTCTGGAGATAATAATGAACACGTGCGCTGCGCTGTCGTGATGCCACACACATCGACTTTGCTGTTAATTCAGAAATATTTCTTCCTTGTGAGGAAAATCCAATATATTTTGGTAGACTGCGCTTTTTCTTTGGTTAAGGAGGAAGAAAAAAGTGCATTTTGCATTATGTAATGAAAAAGGAAGTAAAAGAAGCGTTGGGATACATTTCAAGTTAAAGTTTAACAGGAAGCGAAAATCTTTTGTAAGCTCAAACAGAATATAATACATACTTTATCGTTCAAAGAAAATAAATATGTTATTCACTCCAGCTCAATCTAAAGATAGATTGAATTAAATTGCTTTCCAACGCTAGTTAAAGGAACGGATAATATTCTCTTCACTTCAGTTGCATTTAGTGAATTAGCTTGAACTTATTTTTCTTAAGAAGTTTAAAAGTAAAGTATGGCGGCTGCTTTTACTCTTTCGCTAAAGTACCTTTTCTACTGTTTTGATTTTAACGAATTTCTCTTCCACTTTTGTTCACTCTTCCATTAAAAGCGGTGCGTTTGTTGCTGCTGTAGTTGAGAAAAGACTTTGCTTTGGTTTGGTAGAAATGCAGATACGATGCGAATGAAATTGTAGAAATAGCAGCCTAAACAACAAAGAAGTAATCTCGGAACCAGAAGAAATTGGCACCTAACAAAAAAGATGTACCTGCTTATAAGTTTCCTCACCTTACTGTTCCAAAAAAATAGTGTCGTTTTGTGAATGGAAACTGGTTTGACTGATTGTAACATTTGAGAGCGGTGCAGTGTGATGTTATCGAAATCTGTAAGAAAATCAAAGGTTTAAGTTTTGTCTGGTGAGTATTCAACCACGTCATTATTATCATCAGCGTAACAAAGCAGAGCAAACAAATATGTTTGCCTTTTTTGTGTCCCTGTTCCATATTATAATTTGGTTTCACACTTGCATTGCACTTTCCTGTCTTATCCACCATCGTTATTATTTTTGTAAGCAAAAAGACTTTATGTTAAACCTAGATGTGCTGTTCATTATAGTTTGTCAAAATAGCTATTCTTTCTGTGGTTGAATTTTAAACTGAATTAAAAAGTTTTACTATTTTTTTTCTACCTAAAATTGGATAGATGAATTGGGTTGCCTCTTGGCTGTAAAACTACGTATTATAAATTAGCTATGTTTGCCTTTATCGTTAAAAGTTTGCTGTTCATGCTCAAACTGCTAGACTGTCACAAACCCAGTTAAAATATAATAGCAGTTTCGTTTTTCTTGAGAAATTTCATTACTGAACAAAGTTTGGTTTTGCACAAAAGGCAAATGGGAATGTAATAGTAGAAGAACAAAAATGTCCAAGCAAAAATATAGTGCGGATAAAGTAGAGCTATGAATTAAATGGTAGCTGTAGTAATGATGTTATACCCTCTCTGATGAATTTTTACAATTCTTTTCAGTTTTTTCTTCCGATCCTGCGTTACATTTTTGCTGTTGCTTTGGCTTTTGCTTTTCTTGTCAAATAAAACCTGCAGCAAAACTAGAACATGGGAGGACGTTAGACTTTTTAACGATTTGATGGGGTTTTCTTCTTATTTCATCATGAGCAAGCAAGAAAAAGCAGACGAGATAAAAAAAGATGAAGATAACAAATTAGACTGCATGACTACTTTACATAATATTATATGAATTCAAATGTCATATATCTTACATTAAATTATTTTAATTACGTAACTTTGTGCATTTAAGGTAGTGACAGGAAGTGCACTAATGTTTGGCATTGGCAGTAGTCAAGTTTTGTTTGGATTGTATTTATTCAAGGCTCAAAAGTTACTCGTGTGATAAGCTCAGTTTCCAAAATTATGTAAGAAATACGTCGTTGTAAAGTTGCCTGTAAAAGCTAAACTTTTAATGATATAGGTGGTTGTGCGTTATCATCAAAACGTTACAGAATTATTTTTGTGAACGTTGCGAATCTAGTTTTCTGGCGTTTTTTTTCGTTTCTCACTAATCAGTTACAAACTACTTTCCAGTTAATAGAAATGAAATTCATCTTATCTTTGTTCTGGCTTTATGAAGTGGGAAATAGCATTTGGTAAGTGCATCGAAAATTAATTAATACGATGGCAATGATGAGATTAAGTAAAATCGGTCGAATAAAGTTATTCAAAACAAGGGAGCGTTCAATGAAAGCAGTATAATTATTTATTTTTTTAAAACTAGATCAGGTCTGAATGTAAACGCATCTCATTTGGTAAATTTAAAATCGGAACTACATTTCCTGTTGAGATTATTTCACAAACAAGCAAGCCATTGTTAATTATATCAAGAGTCAAACAAACATTAGCACAACAGATTTTAAGCTCATTTCAATTTGCAGAAGGAGAAAACAAAACTGCTTTGTTTGTGACTTCGATAAAATTGTGCTTTGTTGAATGACTCACTCACTGGATAATTTTCGATCAATTTATAAATCTAATGCCAAGTCGTCTCCTTTCTTTTCCCTTCCGCATTTCCATTAATCCAATAAAATGATTTTCTTTCTACTTCTTTTATTCATTTGGCTCAGAAATATTACGGCCTACGCACATTTGTGTTTTGATTGTTTGCATTTCCCTATGTTTGTGGAAATAATTTTAGCTATCTCGAACAGTAAGATTCTGTTTTGTGAAAAAGCCAGCTTCGTGGCACAACGACCTACTTGCAAAATATTGCCAATTTGACACAGTTTCTTATCATCAAAATTGTTTGCAAAAACTGGCTCACGAAATCTGATATGATTTTGATTAACTAATGGAATTAAAATACACATTGACATTAAAATTAAATTTTACTTGCCAATAGTTGGCTCGGTAACTCCACATGCAATTGGTGTCAGTTAACGTTTTTATGCTGTTTTGATTGTTTATTTTTAGATTAGTAATTTGATTTGTGAGTCCGTCGCAGTAATAAAAAATAAGCAAATCGTTTCACATCCGTTTTTAGCTGTTGTGTTAAAATAAATTTTATTATAACTTCCGCACTGCTCACTTCGGTATACTTTTTAAACTTTATACTTTTATTATCGATGAACACTAAACAATACACATGTAAGGATATATCAGTTTGAAAGATGATGGAAGGGGCTTTTTACAAACTACATAGTTCGGCAGTAAAGAGAATGCTGCAGACCCTTAGAATCCCGCAAGTCATCATCATTCGTTCTACTCAATAGAACCCATAAGTGACCACCAACGTTGAAGATGAAATGAAAAACTTTTATTCCCTGCTACAAAACGATTAATCGTTTGCTCATCCAGCAAAAATAAGCTTCATGCTTACTAATGGCTTAATGCTTATTTTAGAAAATAAATAGATACATGCTGAAGGGTTTCCAATAAGTCCTTCACGAAGCTTTACCGAAGTAAAGCTTCGGTTTGCTTAGTTTGGTTAATGTAACAACATTACGAGAAACAACAAAGAGCATTATTAATTTAGAATTAAGACATGTCTTACCATAATTACGAAGTTAGCTTACGTTACCTTTTTTGTTGTAATGTTTTAATTGTAGAAAAGGAAAAGGTAGAATAACTTGTGAATTTTTAATGAAAATGGCAATTTATTACATCTTTGGTGCAATAATGCAACGCAATCCACCTAGGCTTTATTTATTATTGTCCAACTTTGAAAACAAGTCGTCATTCATTCCCGATTTTATTGCTACCTAATAAATGACTATTGAAGATAATGTCGTACTAATAGTTGTTCATTATTATAAAAGAATACCCGATCCAGACAAACGGTAATAGTAATTAATTGGGATATAAAAATATCGCGATCTGGAAAAGAAATGTGTAATGCGACTAGGCCTTACAGGACGATATATCATAATATATCACGAAAGAGCCATGCACCTGATGCCTTTTTCGAAGAATTCTTCGATATATCGTCATACACAAGCACTTCCATATAAAACTGCTATCAGCAAACCTCATCCCATCAAGGTCGAGATAAACGTCATTTTGACGATGATAATTTGCATATTTGGACATTTTTGCACATAAACAGTTACGAAATGTAAAAAAATAAGTATACAAATTTTTTGTTTCAATTTGGCAAAATTTACATTTAGGAACTTTTTAACAAATTGTGCTTTTTAAAGCTTCTAATTTATTTGCATTATGCAAATTTTTGCTGAAATTACGATTTAAGCTTTCTACACCTGCATCTATACAAAAAATCAATTAAAAACATTATGCGTTTTATTTGACGATATATCGAAGAATTCTTCGAAGAATGGTATGGCACATTTATCGAAGAATTTTGCGATATATTGTTTCGACCTGTACGCCCTAAATGCGACCTGAGGGAGTATCCAGTTATTTGGCTATTTAGTACGTAATGTAGATTGGATTAAAAGATTTTGAAAGCAAACACCAATATCTTACTCGTTAACAGAATTTAGAAAACGCACATTCTAATCTATGGAATAGAGATTGTGCACTTTTCTTAGTTTTTTTTGCATCAACAAATTTTAAATATTTTTTTTAAAAGACGAAGAGCGTTTTTAAAATTTTTATTGCTTGTTCAATTGTAGATGTGTCGGGTATAATTTTTGCAGCACAATTTATTTCATTTGGTAGCTACGATGGTGAAATCCTCAGATAATGGATGAAAGAAAGAAAGGATGTAATCCTGTCCTACTCACACCAGTAGCCTTTCAAGGGATTCTTTCCTGCACCGCCTTTCCTACCATCATAACAATTTTGATCTGAAGTACTTGTTGAAATTCGAAACGAGACAGATCAGAGTTTTCTTCAAGATTTTCTTCCCCTTACAGACTGGTTTACCATAAAAGAGTTGAGCTTCCCTTCTGGAGCCCGTTCAACTTCTCCGGTTTCAAATGTGATGAAGAGAAGGTGATTCTGATGCTCAATTAATTGTTATCGTGTTGTAAATATCTCTCACGTCAGTCTTTTATCTACAATGGGGATTCTATTTCAAGAAAAACGCTTCATTCAATTTTCTTCAGAAAAAAGAAAGTTGAAAAGAGCAGCTTGAAAGGGAAAAGAAGGCGGCAACGCTGATGATGATAGGATATAATGTGATATGATATGATGATAAAATAAAATCTTGTTTCTCCTCCCTACATTTATCTAAATCAGTTGATATTTATTACCGTTTTATCGTTTCGTGTAATGTTTTATGGCTTCGCACTTTCCTTTGATTGGTAAAATAAGCCAAGCATTGTTATATTCTCAATAAAATTACATTCTTGTGCTATTTTTTGTTTAAAATCTAATTTTGAATTGATTTCACATTAGTTTAAAAAATTGTTCTTTAATTCAAGTAATAATATGACGTTGGAATTTTTGTACGTATTTTAAAGGCTTTATTAACAAAGATGCTCTTGCCTTACACGTGGTGCGTATTTAAGCATAACCATTTAAGCAGACAGCAATAATGTCATCAATATCAAATACTCTCTTTTTACCGTTTTGCAGCGTTGCTCTAATTCTTTTTTAAAAGTTTATGACGTATTTTACTTTTCCTCTTCAATTTGCTAAACTTCCTTTCACTGGCTTCATCGAAAGTAGACCTGTGAGGAGAGCAATGCGAGGAAATCCCATAATTACTTTCTTGCATAATATTGAGGGGCTGGCGAGTGGCCAAAGTAAGCCAATAACTACACTACAATTGGGGCCAAAATAATATTGAATCATTCATAAATGAAACCCTTCAAGAAAGTTTTTTTACATTTCCTTATTATCACAGTTGACTATTCTAGACAAATACGTTAAAGATTTTACAGTCACAAGGGAAAATAACTATGCCAAAGTGCTCTTTAAAATCGCTTTCGTTACGTGTACAAGTGAAATAATAATTTTCTCGTCAAAACTGATTATTGTAGAAAGCAAAGCAAAATTATAGGTTTCCTTCCTTTCGGTAATTTTTTTGCAAAAATAAACTTTTTAGCAACTCAGATGCGTAATTCCACTCTCAGCAAAACATGTTCACAACAATAAGAGCGCTCTAGTAGAATGCAGGAATTTTTTCACTGTGTATTTTTATTTGACGCAACTCAGAATGAACGTAGCTGGCAACAATGACATGTTTTTCTACTCTCTGGTGCACAATAACATAAGTAAGTTGCAGGAGTGAGTAATAAATAGCTGTCGCACATCAAACACAATGAAATGATTGAAATTCAACCCGGATCTTGCACTTTACTCACGGTTTCTTTTGTACTTCTATTCTTTTAATAGGGTATTTTATCAAGAGGCAACTCACGTTACGAACAAGAAAGACAAATAATGCCGATAAACTTCGTTCCCAATCTAAGAAATAAAGAATAGAGTGGAGGGAAAAACATTGGAGATGGATTACATCCTTTGATTTCACTCTTTTTTATCTGTTTATGAGCGTGTCTGATAGCTTCTAGCATTTTTATGGTCGAGGCTCATGCTAAATTTATGCTTATTCTCCGCCATAAAAGGTGTGTTGTTTTTTCTAGATATATTCTAATTAGATGTTGCTGGTGATGTAGAACAGCGTTTTACTCACCTTTCCATTCCTTCTCCATCAGCAACCGGTAATCATTCCGTCAACACTTTACTTCTCTTTCGCTCTAAAAGTCTTTTTGATTATATCGCATTTTCTAATAGAAGGAGGAAGATAATGGTGGTGGTGGAATCAGCAGTTTTTATCAGAAAATAAATGCTTTACCTACTTTACTTACTCACTCTTTGCTTGTTCTTCCGATAAAATATATAAATCCAGAAAGGAATGGTGATAAAGACGATGATTGCAATTTGATTAAGAGACTAGAAACGAAAGGAAAGGCAGGAGACCGACAGGGGAATATTTGAAACAGTTGCATTACTATACTACCGGATATTTATTCAGCAAATATAAACCAAAAGAGACCATCCGGAATCTATACAATGGATTCTATTTTATGTGAAATAATTATTTTTCCGGAAGTTAATTATAATTTGATTACAAAATATTTAATATGGTAGAAAAAGTTATATGATGGAAAGAAAGCGGAAATAGAATTTTCCTGATTTTTTTCATAGAATTTTCTCTTCTTTCCCTTTTGCTTTCAAACAACATTTCATGTCTGAAGTGGAAAGCATAAATTAAACTGAAAGAGTGAGAATAGATACGAATGTAGCGTGGAAAGAGATGGAGACGGGAAGCAGAGATCATTATCGATTACTCTTAAAGTAATGCCACATTGTCATGCTATTCCTTTCTCCTCCCTTGTGAAGAAACCTTACTTGGAAAAAATGCAGCCACAGCAAAAGTGGAAACCATCCCTTCTTTGCTCACTTCTTCGTGACACGTAGAATAAATATAGAAGAATAATATCTTGCGTGTACTTATTGCGTTGTGCGTATGCTTATCATCATCCTTTTTAACAAAAGCAAATCAATGGCCACCATTCATTCGCAATATGATCAGCATGTGCCATCATTTAAAAAACTTTAATGAAAGCTACAGTTAAAATACAATTCTTACTATTATAATTAGGGTAGGAATATGAAAAGGTAAACAATACAGCTAGTTTTGATAATTAGATAATGTATCTAACTATAAGTGAATGGTACTTTAGTCGATAACGAAATTTCAAAAACAAATAAAATTGTAATTATTCATAGATTTAGAATGATCGCAATTGTTCAGTTAACAGTTCATCAAATATTGATAAATTATTAATATTTTAAGATTTTATCTTAATTTAATACTGAATCCACATACGTGTGAAATAAAAAATTTAAGAATTCCTTCTAATAATCATTTTTACTTTAACAAAAAATCTTCATTTTTAGTAAACTGGTTGATTTAGGGCGCACTATTATTTTTCTAGTCTGACAGCAGGATTCAAGCATCAAAGATCTGTAGCGTGGTTATTTGGCTCTGGTCAAATACAATATAAAATACGATTTATTAATTCAAATTTAATAACCTACCTAACAAAAATCATCTCTTGTGTAGTATTTTTTTAGTTCAAAGTAACAAAAAAATCATTTTACATTTATTTGAAAATCTGCAAATTTATTCCTTCCTTCAAATAAAGAAGATATTGGTCCTCATTTTCATTGCAAAAAGCGGTTAAACCCAAAGAACTTTAGTAAATGTGTAATGTCCTTTCTCATCCTGGACATATCAAACTAGGCCATCGAGGCAAAAGTAGATCTCTCTACTCAACTGTCTGAAACAACTGAGTATTGTCCGCAGCACACTCTCTCACATCCCCCTTCTAGCCTTGTGCTAACAACCGCGGAGCTCTTGCCTCGGATCCCTCACCACTCACTCTCTCGCAGCTTCTCGCCTCACAGACATGGAACATCTACCCTATCCAGGAGAGGACTATGCTTGCACTGGACTCAGGAGATTATTCTGTGGGCCCGCACCCTATCCAGGAGAGGGCCTCTGCTTGCACTGGACTCGGGGCTCCTCGGCTCTTGCGACGGCTGCTGCTTGCTATTATC
>JAHZNJ010000786.1:0-18012 GCA_027744475.1 Lepidocyrtus cf. sotoi NNG-2020 | reverse complement strand
GGTTATGGTAGTTGTGGTGGTGTCCTTTCTCCCTTCTTTGCTAAAATAGCGAAGAAGTCAAATGAATCGCATCATAATACCTAGTATACCCATCACCGAAAGCCACCCTGCCAATTTCTGAGCCAGGATCTTGAAGGGATTTCTGGTTCATCATCGTCAGGGAAAGGAACAGTAGCTTTTTTACGTATCCTCAGAAAAATCACAGCAGAATACCAGCAGGTATTCTTTTCGTTTCATTTTCATCGAATCAAATAGTTTCTGCCGTCTATTTCTTAAGTTGAAGGTGAAATGTACAAAATAACAAAATAGTTTCTTTCTTTCTCGGTTTATATCTTTTAAAAACACGTTTTTTCACTTGCACTTATTGCTCTTCCTGACTTTATTGCTATTTTGTTGCTTTCCCATTGTTGTCAATGATAATGGGACGACGAATCGTGGATAAATACAACGAAGATTTTTATTGCGAAAAAGGGGGAGGTGATGATGATTTTAAACATAACAGTGTAATAAATCTGTTTCGTAATCACATAAAAGTTACAGCAGGTTTTTCACCTCTTTGCAGAAACAAATTTGATCCTGCCTTATCATGTAAAATGCTAATTAAAATCTGTTGAAAACAGAATTTATTCAATATGATGTGATGTGAAGATGATGATTCTGATGAAAAATGTACTATTACAGGTAATTGAGTATTTGAGTTTCACCAGGATTGTTTGGAAATTTTTTCCTCTTCTATATCGCTTGCGTCAATTGTAGTATCGCCTTTCGTCTTTTGACGAAACTGGCAACAGCGACCAATTAAGGTATAGATTAAAACTATGAAAAATGCTGCTCCTAGGATGCCAAAGCATACTCCATAGGTAAGATATTGATCTCTTTCACTTAGGCTTAGACCAGCCTCATCCGCTACCGCGAGAGTTACGATTGTTTGCAGTATGAGAGCTGCGAAAGTATTTATTCCAAAAATTAATCCGAAACTGTCGTCGCTTATGTGTTGGGCCACTTCGGCACTAAATGAATTAGAACATAAGAGCAAACTTAGCTTTAATTAATTTTTTATAGCGTTTGTGATAAACCGTATTCAATTACCTTGCAACGGTAATAATGACATGAAAAAGTATCTTGAAGAGGATATAACATCCATAGGCTACATAAAGGTTATCAGTTCTTGACATCCACACCAAAGCTGTACATTGTAATGAAGCAGATAATGCAAGGAGTGCTTCTCCCCATGTTTTCCATGAAATATTTACATGTCCGACTCCAAAAGCTAATACTGCGCCTTCAAAGCAAATGAAAATATTTCCTTGTATCGCATATTGCAACGATAAAAATATTTTAGCAAAATGCAGTTAAAAATTTGCATTTCCTCTTACTTATCAAAGTATGAGATGCTTCCACGTATCCATTATAATCCTGCGTTCCGCTCCCATTCTCCGTTACAATTGTTTCCCATAAAGCCTGTACAAAGTTAATAACTTGTAGGTTTCCCGCAGTCGCTACCGCCCACCAAACCGACCATTTCAAAACATAACTGCTTCCATACGCTAATTTTAGGTCTTGCCACATGTAATTACTCGTGTTTTTCAGTTTCTCTGAAAAACTTTTCATGGTAGAGGATTCTGGGGCATCTTGAGACAATTGTGGTTTCCGGTGAAAATAAATCGATTGGGTCACACGTGGCAAACAGAGAGCGAATACAACAGCAATGGTCACACATCCCAATGAAATATAATTTAACTGAAGATAATCCATTAAGTCAAATTGAATTAGAAGCTGTCCGACAATGCTCCCAAAGAAACGTCCGACCAGTATTGCACTGTACGTATACGAGGTCACTTTAGTGAAATGGTCTCGGTCAACTTTTGCGTAAATATAGGTGTAGTAAGCAACCTCAGTGGAGCTTGCAATTCCGTAAAAGAATTCTACAAACTAAGGAGATGTTTGAAACTTTACTTTGTGAGGACTTGATAATTCGTTCGTTCGCTTGCATAAAACGATAAACTGAATGGCACAACTGCAGACTTACCATAACAGAAATGATCCCTTGTCCCCATGTCAGTACAATCCATGTTGATACATAAGCAAACCCTTCCAATATTACAACAGGTCTGTAACGGAAATAGTCCGTTACTAAAAATACCACTGCTAGAGTGGCAAGGTATGTGTATGTATATGAAGGGAACGCTTTGTGAACAAGCTACAATTGGAATAATAGAAACGATCCGATAAAAATAGTTTACGAGATACACAACATCGGTGACAAAATTGTTTAAATGAATTAAATTACCTCCTCTTGAGTAACATCTTTGAATTCTAATAGATACGCTACTAAAAAAGGCTCGCTTGGCCTAAATTCTTTGAACAGACCAAATCCACAAAGTAGAATGGAAGTCCATTGCCACTGTTCTAGTTTCATTTTTTTGACCACTGATTTTTTAAAGCGTTTTTAAAACCAACTATTTGTATGCACTACAAAAGTCGACTAGTTTAACTTTTAATCCAAGTTAACTCGGCTGGTTATTTATAACAGAGCTGAAATCAGATGCAATTATTTGTAGATATAGATTTGTAAAGGTAAAGAATAAACGGGCATTCGATTTCCTCATCTTTTTTTATCATAAACGATTAGTTTTACTAGGTAAGTACACTCTATATACAAAATTGTAGGTATAGTCAATAAATTATCTTTATCAATAATCGTTAATCACTGATACTGTTCCAAATTTTTTGTTATCCACATGAGAAACTTATCGACACGAGTATAAACTCCTGGAAAGTTGCCACAGCCCTGGTGAAAAACAAAGTTATAGTAATTATGTGTCGAATAAGCTTAATCAGCAATTAATTAATCAATACTTTTTTCTAATTTACCTTTCCCCATGAAGTTATCCCGACTTGAACCCATTTTTGCCCGTCGTGGTAAATGGCTGGTCCTCCACTATCACCCTGAAATAGTTCAGACCCCAATGTATCATTGTTATGTGTACGTGTTTGAGTTAAATAGAAATGTAGTATTTAAATGTTAGTTTTACTTACCAAGCAGGCGTCTTTATTCCGTTTCCCATCTCCAGCACAAATATTGGTAGTGAGCAATCGTCCTGGTGCAAATGTATCATAAACCCGTTTGCATTCTGCCCAATTCCACACGGGCATTTCTACTTTCCGTAGAGTATCTGACGTTACCCCATGACGGAATTTTCTTCCCCAACCAGTAACAACAACGGTAAATTTGTCCATTAAATCCACTGTGGGCTCAGGTAGGCAAATAGGATGTATTCTATCCGTAAAATTTACTGGCTTGTCAAGCTTTATCAAGGCTACATCATTAATCTATTCAAAATATTAAGTGAAAAACAATCACGTTAACACTTCAATTATATATCTTTTGTATTTTTATTGTTTTTCAAGACACAATGAACTGAACTCACGTAAGTTTCTATTTTGAAACCTTTATGGATTATAACTTTCTCGATTCGTCTAACTTCATGTGGTCCATCGAAAGACGTGCGTAAATTGTAGTCACCAAGATGCACGTACAGATTTTTTATGTCGGATGGGGCAAATCTAGACAATTGAATAAACTTATTCAAAACTGGGGTTTTGAAAGCTTTTTACTGACTACAGGTTAATTCATTAATGGAAAACGTTATACTCACGTAGAAAAGCAATGGGCAGCACTCAGAAGAAATCTATCAGTTATTAAACTAGCTCCACAGAAGATCCTTCTATTTCTACCAAATACAGCTACCTACAAAAGTGAATCAAGACAATCGAAATTGTATTTTTGAAATTAACACGGAAATAATATTGACAAGGAAATGAGTAAAGCTGCATTTTACCATCCAAGGAAACTCTTTAGGTCCCGTTGCCTCCACTCCTCCAGTTATCTTGGGAATTGCGATTCCATCCTTTTTCCCAATTTTCCCAGGAACCCTCAGCGTCTTTGACTGACCACACATATTTTTCTGAATGTACACCCTACTAACGACAACTGACTTTAATGGCGGACGTTGAGTAATTGGAGGAAACATCACGTGCCGGTCACCACCATAATAGCTTCCGACTCCGCTTTGAAGCCTTTCAACTCGGTGGTCAACTCTCTTGTAAATCAAACCGAGGGCAGCAAACAACTTGAGAACTGCTCCCATTATAATCCGCTTTTCCATTACCATCGTTGACTGAAAAGGAATTGTTTCATTGCAACAAATGTACAATAAATAGGGAGATAAAGTGAGCCGCAAACAAACATGTGCTTTTATGTAACGATGTATGATTGATTAAAGAATGATCATTTCATTTCTCACCTTGTGAACAATTTGTAGAGTTCGTGTTTTCGACAAGCTGCTCAGCAAGTGGCGAACTCATGTAGCTTTGCGCCATATTATTATCACCCTGGTTCTGCTTTTCTACTTGGGTTTTGTCCTCCTCCTCATTTCCATACTCAACCTCGAACATCGGAAAGCATTCTGAAAATCGCTTGCAAGTTCCTACCTGATTACTTTTCGTCTTACATGACACGGTGACCTTCTTTACTGACGAAGGTTGGGTGGCGGCGGTGGTGGAAGCGGAAATAGGTTGCGGAAAGTTTACTTTTAATTCCTGGATAATTTCATTTTCATGTTGGGGCTCAGCTACAACTAAACTCTCTTCCATTTGCCGAGATTCCAAAGGAGCTAAAGCAGAATGGATTGAAACAACGGGAGGAACGTCCCGGCGATTGTAAATGTACGGACGGAGGGGTTGTGTTTGTGTGGTAGCGGATGTTGTGGGCGATGACGTTGATGAAAATGTATTTTGAGTAGTTCTCTTGTCATGTTGTCCATCATCTTTTCTTATTGCAAGAGGCTGTTGTTGTTTTTGTTGTTGCTGCTGTCGATAGGGTTGGATTTGAATGTGATGAAACTGACTTTCTTGAATTGGCCTAATATGGTTTTCATTAGATAATTGATGTTGATGTTGCTGCTGCTGGATAGAAGAAAAGGTTGGATAATGATACTGATACTGGTAAGGAAAATTATTAGGCTGAATGAAGAAAGCTTGAAATGGATTATATTGAAAATGTGAAGGTTGCTGTTGTTGGTGGTGGTTTTGATAAGTAAATTGATGAGACTGATGAATTTGGTAGGGCTGATGCTGCTGAGGATGACTGCTGTAGGGCAGAACAACGAAGGGCAGGAAAAATTGCTTACTTCTCCTCCCTTTCCCTTCAATACTGGCTGTATTTTCAGGTAAAATTCGTTTTGAAAATGATATTTTAATTCACTTCAAGTTGAACAAAAATTTAACTTAACTTTTTACCTTTGTGATTCCCGGAAGTAAAATTTTGAGAATTTTTACTATTATTCAGGGTTATGGTAAGAGATTCCAGGGTAAAAATAAACAATAATAAAAACGAGAGAAGCTGATGATAGCTCATTCTAATTCTAAGAAGCGCCATCCTGAAACTACTCGTATGAAACTTTTTTTTACAGATTTTTAATTAAAAAATCTATTAGGAGAAGTGGTTGTAGCTTGTGCTTTTTACATGACAATATCAGTAATAAAAACCGAAGGAGGAGGAATATTATCATGCGTAAATTGTTATGTGTGGAGTAATAATGACGATAATAATGGTGGTTTTAGTAATAAGAGAGAAAGACGTTCGCCTTCTCAGGAGGACTCTTTTTTAAAACCGGCTTTGCAAAAAGTTCTGCTGAACCTTTTTTGCGAAATGTTGCTGATTTGCTGCTGAAGAAATCATCTGAAATAAAATGAAATGAGTTTTCCAAATCCAAAGGTGGTGGTTACAGCGGGACGATGAGGATGTGAATGATTAAAATTCTATTTTATTTACATACAAGTTTATTATTACAGCAAGAAGAAGACAAGTTCATGTAGTACAGCACCACTTGAGAGACCAAATTTATATTGAACTTGAAAACATATCTCTAGTCAGTCGAAACAGTGAAGAAAATAAGATTTCTGTTTACCTTTATCATCGCCCATATCATCATCTCTTCAGCCTTCTCAGCATCATCATCATAGAATCGACACAACCGACAACCACCATGATGATCCTTTCTTTTCATATTCATCTTTTGACAGTTACAAATAAGGCATATTCACAGAATTTAAACAGTGGACCAGAGAGAGAGAGAGAGAGAAAGAAAGAATGGTTAGACAGGTATTATGAAAAAGAAGAAGAGCATCATCTCTTCTTTCTTCTGTTATCCTTTATTAGACTCAATATTGGATTTTAAACAATTTTAAAACTCGTCATCCACACACAACAATGCCCATTTTCCCTCTTTTGATTCATCCTCCTGCAAGCATCCGTGCATATCATGAATTCTGACGGAGAGACTATGGCTATCTTTGACAACTCATCGACATCATCAAAGACAACAAAGAAAAAACAAAATTCAGCAAAAACCAAAATGAAGCCGAGAAATGAAATAAAATGAAATGAGACTACGAGATTTATAATATTTTTCTCAAGTGTTTGTTTCATATACACATCCGCCTTCTTCCAAAGTTTAGGTGATTTTTTATGTAAAAGTCTAATGAAAACTGTCGTAAAATGAAATGAAAACTTTTTTTGGATCAGACAAATTCTTTGTTTAGCAAAAAATAAAGATTCACCTGAATGACAAGACAAATTCTTATCCTGGTTCTTCCAAATTCTTACAATTTTGCTTTTATGCAATTCTTCTTTTAATTGCGAAAGAGTGCTTGTGCCAAAACTACTTTCATGCCAATAATAATGCTGAAATGACGTAGAAAACTGAAGCTGACGCTGCTGCGGCTCTTTCTTGTAAATAGAATGAAAGTACATTTTCCTGTCTTGTTTGGTGGTATTATTATCCATTGGCTATAAATCTAGCATGATCATCATCAAAGTATAATCATATATCACATTATCGCACTTTTTTGCTGACGCTGCTGCTGCTCTTTCTTGTAAATACAATGAAAGTACATTTTCCTGTCTTGTTTGGTGGTATTATTATCCATTGGCTATAAATCTAGCATGATCATCATCAAAGTATAATCATATATCACATTATCGCACTTTTGCTAAAAAGTATCTTTTGACAATACAACGAAGCAAAGTGGAATCGATAGACTCGGGGTAAGGAAAGAATGGACTTTGCCATTTTTGTTTATTGTTATTCTTGTAACAAAGGCTTTTATACATTGTAAAAAACTGTACTTCACTCCTGACCAGCAATTATATACCGCATGAAGTCATGGCCAAGCTACTTTTTCAATTGTTTAGATGACGGTGATCCCGGTCCGTTCACAGCAAGGATCATCATTCCGACATGTCCGTCATCATGCACATCTACATCCCAATCACCACACAAACAAGAGCCATGATGACTATGACGGTGGTGGCGATCGTGTCATGTCATTCATATAATATGCAGCAATAGCAGCAGCAGCAGCGCATACTTCAGTAATTTTTCATCCCGTAATTATTAACTGCATTTTATTACACGTTCCGAAAAGGGAATGTAAAAAGTTTGCCGATTGCTGAACCACCTAATTTGGTGTAAATTGTATATGAAAAATAATATTTTGTACAAGGTCCATTTTAAGATTGACTTTATTTTTTATGCTAAAAAAATCAATTGTTCCGTATTAAGAACACAATATAATCACTAACCATGCATGATAAGAATCTAGATCAGTAATAACTTTTGAACATTTATCAATTGTTATAATACTCCTATTTTAAAGTTCATATCTAGTCACGAATCAAGAATTTTAATACGCAAAAACAATACTGTACTTGTTTTATTCATCAAGTCTTTCCGAATGACTTAAATATAAATAAGCTTAATTGTACTTTAAAATATAGGTAATCTACGATTAGAAAATGTTTTCTTGTTTTAAACTACCTACTTAACTATTATAGACAAAGTCTTTTATTTCAGATATTAATATATTCGAGCATCGATTTAATTTTTGCATTTATTGTAAGAAAAATTCTGAAATTGAACGTTAAATTCTCAACAACCGCATGAATTGTACATTTAATGCGTTTTGTGAAAGAAAGCAATAAAGAAAGAAACTTTTAGATATCAAGAGGTATTTAATTTTAAAAAACATATATTGCAAAAATATGGATTCTACATGTTGCGCATGCAAGAACATAATATTTATTGGACGGAAAACTTATTTTCTTTATGTATTCAGGAAAAGAAAAAATTGTTGTGATGTGTGGAAGTTAACTGGATTGCACTAAAGATTAAAAACCTGCCTTATTATTATTAATGAAGAAATTTCATTATAAAAATACACTAATAAATCGAAAGAAGTCCATCTGACCGTCTTAGTCATCGACACTGACTTTTCCAGTCTTTATAAGTATCACAGAGTAATTTGCAAAAGTTTATACTCTGTGCTTAGTACATAAGTATGTGGTAACATTGATTAAATATACATTCAAACAATTAAATTGAAGTAAAGTCTACTTTGGTAGTTTGCTTATTATTTCATTGCATTGGTTATTGCATGCCGTTGGAATTTCAGTACCATTCTGCATTTGTGGTGGTGAGTGAATCGGTGTTTGATATGGTGTCTCAGGTGATGAAGACGTTGATATCCTTGGTTCAGTGTTGTACACAGAAGGAGATTCTTTTGTTGATTTTGTCGGTTGAAATTGTGGTTTAGGAGTAGAGGGCGATTCAGAATTAGTCATAAATACAGAGCTCTTGACATCCTCTCCGGTAACGGAAATTACTGCCCCGCTACAGACATTTTCCGAAAACTCGTGTTCGGCAATACCACAATTTTGATGATGATGGTCAGGTTTGGAATGTAGATCCCAATGTTTATTTCGATTTTGGATAGCAATCAGAAGAAATATCACTCCAAGAAGGGAAGAATAGATTCCGTAAACGACGAATTCATCTCTAATGTCAAGCTCAAAACCTTGCTCCCCTGTGACGGTAAGCGTGAGCAACGCTTGAATGACGAGGGCCATTAAAGTGTTGATTCCGAAAATGAAAGCTTCACTGTCCTCTTTCACACTCTCCGCAACTTCAGCCCTGTTACGAAACGTAAACGATTTCAAACAAATTTGCATTTAAATTAGTTCAGCCATAATAAAACGGCACGTACGTAAGTAGTAAGCAAAAAAGGTTAATTTTATGGGGATATTTGATATTACGAAAAAGGCACTTACGACGCAATAATAATGACCACTTGGAACATGGTCTGAAAGATAATGTAGCAAATATAAGCGATGTAAAGGTGATGAGTTTGTGACATCCACAGGATAATTGCTCCTTGAAGGATGGATATAAAACTTAAGTAGATTTCACCCCACTTTACCCAAGGTAGTTTGACGTAAGGAAGAACAATTGCAAATATTGCACCTTTTTGTCAAAAACAATTAAAATGTTTATATTTGTTAGATTAGAGGTAATTAAAGCCATCGGTTAGACCCGCTCATTTCACCATTTTGAATCAGCAGCATTCATAAAACGTTAATAAATAGTTTTGCTTACTTAGCAATGCGTGGGAAGCATCAATGGCCCCATTAAAGTTGTGCTCGTGCGTCTCATCCTCAATTTCTTTCCATAAGCTCTCCACATAAATCCCAATTTGCAAATAAATGGCAAATGCTATAGACCACCAAAGGGACCATCTCAAAACGTAGCGATTAAAATAAGCTATTTTAAAATCTCTCCATAAAGCTCTAAGAGCTTTCATCGTTTGTCGACGATAGGGGTAATTTGCAACGCGCTGGTGTATCGAATTACTTCTCTTTTTTATAGATTCTCCTTGCTGACTAGATTGAAGAGCCTCTCCGGCAGATAGGTGAGAAGGAGATGAGTTGGTGGTTAACCCATTTGCATTGGCAGATGTTGCAGAATTTGCATTAATTGTTGCACTAGCAGCTCCAACACCAAGCCCACTACTTAGAGCAGATACGGTAGAGTTTGCTCTAGGATAAAAGTAAATGCTTCGATTGACTTTCGGTAAGAATAGAGCCGCTATGAAGAACATGAACACTCCAGCCAAAGACAAGTAATTGAGTTTGTCCAGCTCTAGCACCCTGTAGGAGAGGAGAAGCTGACCCACCGACCCAGCTAGGAATTTGCCTGTGTGCATTGCACTATGCGTGTAAGAGGTCACTTGCTTATAGTGTTTCCGGTCAACATTGGCGTACATGTAAGTGAGATACGCCACATCCGCTGAACTTGAGATCGAATCCACAATTTGTCGTAACTTAAAACAACAACAAGAACAGAAAAGATGACTTCCTCATTAATTTCCATTATCATCAAATTTTCATACAATCATTTCATTATTCTGAAAAGTTTTCAAGCAAAAATGCCAATTTTTTTATGAAATGTTTGCAAAAATGCAGATACGCATAGATATCGTCATACATCATCATTAATAATGAATCATTGTCATCATATCTTTTAGCTTGCAATGCCACACGTCGCTAGCTTGTTAACATTATCATTCATTATCATTTCTACGATCATCAAATATATCAGAAAAAATATTTTTGTGGACAAGACAGGATAGAATGAGTCGTATTTCACGTTAGAAAGAGACGGGACAAGCTTCGTTGTCTATTATGACATTAATGAGTAGTTTGCAAAAAATAATAACATTGCTAATTAAAATGCGCTTTTAATTTTGGAGCTTTTCAGCAATAATAAGAAATAAATGGCTTCATTGCATTATTATTGCTTAAATTATGAAAAATCCAAAGTCAAAGTCAAGTGTCAATTATTTTTAAATGATATTTTACGAGCAAAGCAAGACCAAACGCAAATAATGGGGAAGGATAAAGGGAAAAAAAGTAATAAAATTCTTAAAATTGATAAAGAAGGATTGCTGGTAGATTGGGTATTAGGTAATGTAAAATTTGTTGTTTTAGCCCAAGGGTTAGTTTGTTGTCCTTTTCCTTTTTATTAGATAAAAAAAACTAAAAAGATATGATTTTGATTATACCCGTTTTGGCAAACTTTAAACAGTGTTAAACCCAACGTCTTTGTCTAGTAGAAACCGATTTTATACTATTAGTAAAAAGGTAATTAAACGTGCAATAATTGGAAAAATGAATAATGCAACACATGTACCAAATTTATATTGCATAGCCTGCATAGGTAGTAAATTGTAGGATGTGTCAAATATTATGCTGAATGAATAATGAAAATAGGTATTGTAAAATATTTACGCAAATTGGGTTGAACCGACTTACCGAGGCGTGTAATTTGTCATTGTAAAACCATATCGTAATGCCCCATGTGGCTATAGCCGTCACAGAACCAAGAACAATTATGGGCTTATAACGCAAATAGTCGGTGATAAAGAGCAAAACGAAAAGACTGGCCAGATACCCGTAAGTGGTCACTGGTAATATTTCATGCGTCACCTGAAAAGTAAATTGAGAAGCGTTTTTAACAAACTGAAGAAACATTTTTAAAACGTAATTTGAAAAGTAATGAAGTAAAATTTAAGTATTAAACTGCTTACAACATCAGACGTAAAATTTCCGAATTCAACTGCATATTCCACAAGAAATGGTGCAGATGGGATGAATTCCTTGAAAAGACCTACACCGCACAAAATTGCCGCTGTGTACTTCCAGTTATCTGCTGTTGATGATGAGGACGACATTTTTTAGCAGAAGTACAATTTAATTTATTTTCTAATCTACAGAAAATCACTAATTTTGCCACACTTTATTACTAACTGCGGTAAATAACAGTTCAATCTTTTGACTCAGCAAAAGCGGCATCTTAAAAGATGGTTTATTAAAGTTTAAATAAGTTTCGAAACCATCTTAAATTCTAAACTTAGCGTTTAGTAATCATTTCAGCTACTTTAGCTTTCATTTTGTTATCAGTAATTGAACGTTTTTCAATTTTTCTCTTTCCACAGTTTTAATTTAATTATAAACTCGTTGTCACTTTTTCCGCACATGTCATTCAACCAGCACATTAAAAACGACACTGATACAGAGCACAGGCAATAATATTCCTCATCCGTCATTATAATAATGCTCATTAAACCATACACCACGCGCGTAACCCCTTCTCCAGAAACTTCTGTATTTTGCCATCCATTACAGTTGATTGAAATTATAAAAATAGAATGATGCTGATGCTATAATTTACTGCTTACCATCCAGAATCGCGTAGGTTAGCTACCTTCATACAACTACTGCAGTTCTGTTTGATGTTTTCACTATAAACCATCCTCCGTTTAATGAGCCAAACCTAATTTTAATTATCATAAAGTAACTGAAAAAATAAAAAAATATACTAAAAAACTTCACAGCTTTTTTCTATTAGAATACTTCTGTTCTTTTTCTAGTATTTGATTGAATACAGTCAACAGCCAACTATAATGCAGTAACTGATTACTACTTTTTCTGTCAAAACGACCGTTATTGTGATGGAAATCACAAATCAGTAAAAACAGTGCTTTTGCATGCCTGGCCTATTGCGTTCAGACAAGCGACAAACTTTAGTTACTCAGCTCAAAATCAAGCGCGGCTCTATAATAAAATGCCCAAACAACAAAAGAAATTTCTACTACGCACGTTATACTGACAGTGGCAACATTGAATAACGCAATGGCAAAAACCAAGGTTTTATTTTTGTCATGGAGGAACTGATCTAGGCAACTTTTTTTTAGAGGTTGCGTTTGGATTTTTGTTAGTCAGTGAAATCAGTTCCTTTGCATTTTCTTTTCATGAAATACCTTTCCTGTTTTGTTTGTAAGTACCTTACCGTTAGTATTAATCTGTACGAATAATCATTTTCCATTCATGTCCGTCTTCGTCACTTCGCTTTTTAGTAGAAATAATGATGCTTGCTTTTTGCTCTAAAGAATAGTAAGTACTATGCACATAGGTAATTGTTATAGGCTTGACATTATCGTCTTCGTCATCATCACCTCCATATTAATAACTGCAATCTGCATTCTCAATCTCAATCACCCACCGCAAGCCACAAACATTATCTTAACTTACTGTTGCTCCTCACATGAAATGACAAACAAAACCCAATTTTACATAAGAAATGAGGTGTTCTTTGTTCCCTGTCTACCTATGCCAATAAGCTAAACGCCTAAGCTTGGTGCATTGGCAAAAATACTAAAATGCTTTCGCAGCAAAATGAATCACATATAAAAGCAGCAAAGAAAAGTGTCCTTTTTAGTTTCCATTTTGTGTGTGTTTTTATTTCTAAATATGTGCATACTTGTCATATTATCGTAAAGCTTCGTATAAATTAGCGGGATAATAATAATAATGAATTAGTTTCTTTTTTAGTTTAGAAACAATTCATTTTGGTTGAAGTCAACGCAAGTCAAGCCAAGTTTCGTCATTACAATACTTATAAATTAAGCCTAGTCAATGTGTTTTGAGGACTCGCAGAAAAAGTTTGCTAGTTTGAACCAATAAAGTTGTTCGATGGTGACAAGGTGACGTAATTTGGCCTAAATACAGGAAGCAGAATGACTCAAGTCATACGAGTACAAAGGGATTTTAAAAGACTTTATTTGTTTACACAAATACTTTAAAATGTATTCATTTGAATAATATTTAAAAACAATGAATTCGCAAAATAAAGTTATTTACGGATGTTTAAGAAGGAATTAAGGAAGGAAAATGGAAGAGAAGGGCTCCTTTGTTGATTATGCTTCAAAGACACTTTGAAAGTGAAGGTGGATGTCTTTTTATATAAATAATTAAGCGCTTGTCATGTAAATTATGGTATGATGAATATAATTAAAAGTATGCCCAATCAAAAATCTCTGGGATAGCCACGACTTCTGAATTTTCAACCGTTATTGCTACTTCTGTCGTGTGTCCGTCACTTCAAATTAAGAGATTGGACAAGTTAGATAACATAAGAAAGAAAAATATACCGTGTTTGTTAGAAAAATTTATTTTAAAATGATTAAAAGATTGTCTCACCATCAGTGAATATTATTTTTGCACATCAGATTATTATTATGACTGAATTGAACCATGAATCTATTGTTGTGTAAACACTACAACTGCAACAAATAAATAGTAAGACAGTTTTGTTACCTTCTGTAACTGCTTTATCAATTTTATCATTGATCAATTCACACAATCACACGAAAACAGAATACGCACAAACAAACAAGCAAACGTCTCTCTGTTCAATTCACTTCCGCTCTATGATTTGGAATGATAAACCTTGATAATTTTATTCTGATCATTCAAAGTTGAAATGATTTGTTCAGGTTTCAAAACATTTTGCACGAAAACCCAATGCAATTAGTGAAGGTTTTAAGGATACCTTACATTACATTGGAGGAAGGTTTCAGTAGCAAATGACAAAAAATCAAGTTTGAAAAGACGTTGTAATCGAGAGAATGATCCAATCAGGGCCAATTTCTTAAATTTTGTGTGCAAACATGAGGAGAATGACAGACAGACAGAGCAGGCGACTCACGACAATAATACGATGATTCCTACAAATAGATAAAAACTCTTTTTTTACTAAATATGGTACGCACTGATACCACTGTCATCCATCCATTCTTCCTCGCTTTTGTTCCTTTCTTTAGTAAAAACTAGGAAAGAAACCACAAAAAAAACTTTTAATGCAAATTAATGCAAAACACAATCCGTTGTGATCCATGTAAAAGATAACCAGTTCATGTATTAAATTGGTATAAAGGGGCAATACGTAACATAGAAGTCACCAATAAAATAGTTGTCAAGAAATGTGAGATGTTGTTAATGCAAATTAAATACGAATTTTGATTTAGGCAATAAATATACAAGGTAGTCAAATAGTCAGATTTCAGTCAATTCCAAGTTAACAGTTGTCAATCACTCTTTAAATATAGCAGCACTTTTGAGTCAAAAGGGAGAAAACGAAGGGCGAAGGCTGTTGGATTGGATCTTACTAACGTTGTTTGAATATGACTGACGAGTCTCTTACGGCTACATGATTTTTCAAAATGTTTCGTATTTTGCATAATCTTCTTATTCTTGTGCTGGCTTTTATGGAAGATTTTTTAATTTTCTACACTGCATTAATATTCACAACGTTCGCATTTTGTTTTATATTTATGTAGAGGTTTAGTGTTGATGTTATAAACTATAAACTAGGAAAAGGCTAAACTTGAGAAATTATTTGCAAATTATTTTTACTGCTTCCTCCAAAAATATTAAAGTTTATAGCCTGTTTTTAGTATTTTGCTCTCTATAACTTTGTTACGGAGGGGGGAGCACGCACTAAAACTACAAAGTAAACGTTCATACTGACTTCAAACAAATCAAATCTTTTATTGAAAATGAGAAAATAAACTTGGCTTGGTTTAACCAAACCAAAAGGTGCAGTTTATGCAAAAAAGTTCATACCCAGTTGAGCAGCAGCTATGCGTTATAGTATTGTAAAGTAATAAATATACATGGATGAAAATTGAAAATTATATTTCGCTGCTACTTCTTTTATAAAATGTAAATTATACTTTATTGCATTATAATTTATTGTGGAAATTGTAGACAATTTTCTTCGGGATCTTCCTTTTATCCTTTTTTTATTTCTCACGTCAACACCAGCAGCATCAAGATCAAACGTCATCATTTTTGCATCTCTAAGTAGTCTAGTTTATACTCTCTTCTTGCTCTTGCATTATACACGAAAAGGACTGAGCCTGGATTGGATTTTTACTAAACTTTTTTTAGAACTGTTGTCGAAATAATTGGTGACAAGATGAGAGTCAATTACGTAGATGATATAGCAAGAAAAGAAGATGGAAATCACTATTGTGTGTCATCTAGTTTATACTCTCTTCTTGCTCTTGCATTATACACGAAAAGGACTGAGCCTGGATTGGATTTTTACTAAACTTTTTTTTAGAACTGTTGTCGAAATAATTGGTGACAAGATGAGAGTCAATTACGTAGATGATATAGCAAGAAAAAAAGATGGAAATCACTATTGTGTGTCACTAAACAATGGTGAAATTATCATTCAGTGCGTATCAAACACTTTTCATGTAATTGCTTAAAAGTTGAAGAACAAAAATCTCTAAAAACTATTTGAGAAAAACCTTCAAACTTTAGGTATTTTTCCACTTGCATATTAAAATACTGTTTTTCATGTAAAAATAAATTTTACCTTTAAATATCGTCAAAAATCACTTTCAAAAACATTGAATNTATTAAAATACTGTTTTTCATGTAAAAATAAATTTTACCTTTAAATATCGTCAAAAATCACTTTCAAAAACATTGAATCAGCAAACAATACACAAAAAGGCTCTTTAAAATGGTATCATTATAAAAGTTTTGAGAGTCAATTTTTAATTATTAGGAGCTGGAAAGCATGTTCAGGTGAATAATTGCAAACTAAAGCCAACCTAATTAAATTCTTTTAAATTAACGCTGTAGTTTATCTTTAAAAACGCACGTTATCGCTTTCAAACCATCACACGTCACTCCTTCTGGTATTTACACTAATTTAATCGGAAATACTATATCTGGCTCACTCACGCAACAGGAGAAAAAAATCCCATTACTGCACAGGGCGCACACAGGGAGGGAGGAAAATAAATTCATGATCTGTTTCCTTCTTCTCTAACATCACATCCTGTTGCCTACACTTAAAGTGTAAAGACTGCGGATTCATTTTTTTAAAATTCACATATGAATTCCATTTTTCATTCAGTAATAATGAATTTGTAAATTGTAACGTGTAGTATTATCTATTCATATTCATAATATAGTTATATTATTGCATCATTTAGAGTAGTATTTCATGATAAAACGTGGCTATATATTTCATGCATTGCAGAACAGAACAAGAACAAAAGGCTATATATACGCTGAATTAAAAAGGAAAAGTTAAAGGTGGTTAAAGATTTGGATGATGTCTGTGGCCATGTGCCAAAACAAATGTCCAAAACTTGTAAACTTTTGAATTCATTTTGCACCCATTAGGAACAGGGAATGGATTAAAACATTAATTACCTATTTAGACTTTTCTTCCACATTTTCCTTTGTTAGAAATATCTGTCTGCTCTGTACATGCAATAAAGCCTCAGGTTCAGATAGATTCCATGTGTTGATAAGTTAACATTTATTCAAAATACCTTGTTCCAAACTACAGTTCCAATCCAACTATTTCATACTAGCATTATAATTTTTGTTTGATAGCTCAAGATTCATAAACCCAAGTTTATTTTCTTAGACCACTTTTATCTTTTACGTTGCATTATTTTAAAAGCCGATTTTACAAAAGCATTATTAGACGAAAATGGAGTAAAATACAAACGACATGCAGCATGAATTTTACTAAACAAATAACGAAGCGGAAGTCTACATTTAAAGCGATTTTTTATTGTATGTATCAAGAATGAAAATTAATTTTAGACTGTCATTGTCATTTCAAAACTTTCGTTTGAAAAATACTTAATACCTATAGTTTCCTTTACACCTATACACCAAAGAAATTATTCTGATTGTGATAAGCTACAACTATTCAATCCTTTAATATATATTTTGAGGTAGCAGCTTTTTAGAGCAGGCTTGATTTAGTACGTTCTATTTTTAAAACGTAAAGCTCAGTAAACTAAAGATGGACTAAGATGCAACGTTTAATTATCCAATATATATCCAATTGTCTAGTAGCAGTTTTAGAGTCTAGTTTTACGAGTTTGTTTTACTGTTCTTTTATGCAAATGACCAACCGTTCATTTCCGAACTTTTCACTATTCATAAAAACCGATGAGAACCAACTACTAACAAGCTCTTGCTACTATCACACACTATGTCGTATGAACGTATGTATGAGTCCACGAAATAAAATTTTTGAAGCTTACTAAAGAGGTTTTTCGAAGAAAATATTGAAAAAACGATTTTAAAGCAAACAAAGAATAAATATCGTATCTTTAATGTGCAATACAGTCAGTCACCAGCACAATTTTCTGAATAGAAATGAACGAATATACAAAATGCTAGAAATTACAAATGGAGATATCATTTCACATTAATAAATTATTATT
>JAHZNJ010000785.1:0-10187 GCA_027744475.1 Lepidocyrtus cf. sotoi NNG-2020 | reverse complement strand
CCGATTTGAGAAAATACTGCCGGAGATGAATTGATAGCCCAAATAAGAACAAGCGTCCACGTCCTCTCCAGCTGTTACATTGTCCAGTGAGAAGTAGGGTAAACGTGTAGTAGAAAAAACCAAGAAGATGGAGAAGAAGTACGGCCAAAAAATTATATGTGGATGTGGCATTCTTCTCTTTAGTACACAACATGCCTCTCATAATCGTCATCGTTGTCGTCACCATCGTGTGAAATGAGATGAGACTTGAACCGAAAGAGAATGCCGTAAAAAGATACGAAAGAAAGATGATGTCGTCGACTACAACGACAAAGTTGACATTCTTTTTAGTGAAAGACAAGAGTAAAAGAAGATGAAAATAGAAAATGAAAAAAGTGATGTAAAACGAGACGAACAGTAGCGTAGCGAGTAAAAATAATACAGAACTGGAGGAAAAGGAAGTGAAAGCGTGTTTCTACGCTTCTATAAAAAAAACTTTTAGGATGAAAGCAGTAAAAGATCCCGTTTTTTCCTATTGCATATATTGTTGAATTTTTTGTCAGAAAAAAAGTATTTCCTCAAAGTCCCAGTTTCTCAGTAAGTCTTAGTTGTATTTAGGCATGTCATAATAAGTAAAAGTAAACGCGTACGACGACCCGCTCCGCTACTAAAAAGCGTCATATCTCTCTAGGAATGTACATAAATACCTAAATGGACGTACGTACTACGTAGGTTCGACAGGCTCCCATAGCCCCATTTCTTTGTTTTTATCAAAAAGAACCTCACTTTCGTTTCCGGACTATTTTCTTTCAAACAGGAGACGAGGAAAAACAAGAAAGCGGATTTTACTTTTACATCATCATACCAATGATGGAATTCGAATACATTTTCTCGTTTTTTTGAAGAATAAGAAAAAGAAGAAGACAAATAATGCGACAGCTGCCGTTGAAAAGAAGGAAACTGGCATTAACAAAAAATACGGAGAGAAAAGAGAGAGACGGAGAGAGAGAAGAAAATGTATTTGACATTATATCACGTTTTAGCTCTACTATGTCCGTGTGTAAGTTCATTCAATTGTTCCAAGTCAGACATTGTGTCGTACACATTCTCTCTCTTTCAATAGTTTCCCTTCTTTTTTAGCAGGTTGTCTTCTCTCTTCTCCATTTTCCCTTTGATGATGATCACAGTTATGATGACAATGGTGGTGATGATGAAGTTTCCATTCTCTTTTGTAATTCTTCACACTTTTTTACGTATTGCTTTTTTAGATTATTTTCTCCTTTTTTATATTGTACAATGGAAAATAGGAAATGGATGGACTTGTTGGGAGAGAAAAAGAAATACTACGGGACAGTGTAGTGGCAGTTGTAGTGGTTCTGATGTTGTATTGATCCAAATTGATGTGGGTTGAATGGTGAAATTGTTATTGCAAAATATATAGAGATATTTTTTTCTATTTCTCCATTTTCAGAAGAAGGTGAACATTTTTATTCTTTATTACATTATACTTTTCTTATTATACTGTGAAACTTATTGAAAGTTTAAATATAAATATATATACATACATAGAAGGGCTACACAAACAATAAGGTAGACTAGAAAAGTCTAATAGTATCAGCGTAGTACTTTCTTTGCGACCAACAAAAGTACATAAGAGATTCACCGGGAGCAGCAGCAACGTGGTCAAGGAACGTGATCCTGATAAGGAGAAAAAATAAAAGAACATTCTCGAATTGGAACCGACGGCGAAGCTGACAACTGACAGCCGTGAAATCGACAAGGGTAGCTTTACAGACTAAAAGAGAAGTCTAATATGTAAGTATTACTTACTTCCAACGCAGGTTATGTTATGTTATGATGCTGTGCTGTGAGGAGACTACCAGAGAGGAGAGACACATAAAGAAGGTCGTTATTAGGTTCTCAAACTCACTATTTATAGAGGTAAGTATGTTTTATTCATTACAACTTCAGAGACATAGACACACACGACGACAACGAAATATGACGGCGCGACGGCAGCAAAAAAGGCTTTGAATTTTTTCCTAATAATAAAAAAATTCTTCTTCATTTTTATAACCACGCATCATGATAAGTAATACGATGTGTCAAAAATTTGCAGTTTGAACGAAAAAACAAAGCCTTTTCTCTATTCATGTAAAATAGGACATGAGAAGGAGAAGGTTCATAACTTAGTTAACGGCTAAATCAAATTTAAGCAAATTCTCGCTAATTCTAACCTTGGAATGGAGTTTTTGGCGTTTGCAGCTTAGAGAATGTTTTACGCTCATTGTTACTTATATCTAATTAGCAATGGCCTGCTGATATATATTTCTTAAAGCTTGCTCGCTTGCTCGCTCGCAGGTTTTATCTTAATTCAGATGAATTAGTTTCGCGAAAGCAGTGCTTTTTATTCTTTTTACCAACTTTTCAGAAGTAACTATTTCTTCTGCGTAGGGGTTTTAGTTTCATCTGTTAAATTGGATAAAGCGAGTCACCGAGAAAGAGACAAGGACCTAGTTTTAGTAGTTTCTTGTACTTTTTAACAAAATCTGACTTTTTTGCCTCCAGCTGTACTACCGTGTACGAAGATTTCCTGGTGACAACGACGTGGAGCTACAAGGTAAGAAGGTAAAAGAAGATGTGCTCTACTGTATCATTTCGGATGACCTGTTTTCGATCTCTTGGAGCTACACCAAAACGACAAAGACGACTTAAGGAGAAGAAGAATACTTTTTGCTGTTTTTTTATTCTACTATTCTGCTACTCTGCTGCGTGAGTAGGAAATCCCGTTTTGTTGAAATGAATTGTGGAGCTACAAGGTAAGAAGGTAAAAGAAGATGTGCTCTACTGTATCATTTCGGATGACCTGTTTTCGATCTCTTGGAGCTACACCAAAACGACAAAGACGACTTAAGGAGGAGAAGAATACTTTTTGCTGTTTTTTATTCTACTATTCTGCTATTTTGCTGCGTGAGTAGGAAATCCCGTTTCGAAGAAGAAGAGAAAAGTGAAAGTAAAAAAAAGCAGAAAAAGGAGAAACTTAATCAGGAGAGAATAAGAATTTGAAATGAATGTATGTATGTAGGTTACGTTACCGTCATTCTCGGCGCACACATACTTACATACAAAAACTGCATAATTTTATAGTGTCTTCATCTTCATCAAGGATTTTCTGAAGAAGGGGAAGAAGAAAAAAACATCTTCTCACTTCCTATTTACATTTTACATTCATCCACATGGAATTCCACCACCACCACCGCCACGCTGTTTTAACTTCAACTGAAGTGAAGAGAGAGGAGAGAACTCCGCTGGATAACGTTGTCGTTCTTGTCTTACCCTTTTACGTCACTATCCCAAGTCTCCTCTCCTCTCACACAAAAAAGAAACGTGCATGACACTGTCGCATTCAAATTCTTGGTATATAGTTCATCTGCATGCATAATAAGAAGGTACTTCATGGCGTGGCGTGAAGTGAAAAGGAAATAGTAAAAGTAAAGAGAAAAGGAAAGAGTTCAGTTCAGTTGGTGGTATACATTGAACACGAAAAATTAATTTGATAGAATATGATACGCATTTTAAAATTATTCCATCGCACAACCAAAAATTAATTTCCCCATCCTTCCCATTAATTCATTCATGGCAGCGTGACACTGCACTGCAGTGATACAACCAACTATAAACCAACTGAACGGAACCAACCTAGACAAAAAAATTAATTCCATTCATTCTCATTCTCTTTTCATTTCCTCTTTATAGGTACTTCTTATATAAATCACGTTCAAATAAAAACTGGCTCCACCTTTCCAAACAGATACTGACACACAAAATACTACGATGATGATGATCGTGGTGGTGGTTTATAGAATGGCTTGCCCCATTGTTACATGCCTCCAGCCATGATACTAGTAGTAGATGTATTTAATTGGACGAACCTTGGACCTTGGAACTCGAACCACTTCCTTGGTGGTGGTGCTATGCTAGTTCCTTCCAACGGTGATGGTGATAGCATATACCCTTCAAAACTTTACTTTTTTTTAGTAGGATATGCTTTGCTTGACACGATTTTTGTTTGGACAAGTGTCGGTGCAATTCTCTGTGGCAGCACAGCAGTGGCTGGTAATGGTGGTGGTGATGTCCTACGGTTTACCCCTTTAGCGTAAAGGAAATTGAGGTTATATGACATGCAATAACATGCATAATATATTGGGACAACCCACCACCTACCTGTATTTAAACTTAAAGCTATGCAAAAGTAATAGTGTAATAATGTGTGTGACCGCACAGTGATTTTTTCTCTGGATGTAGTAGTTGGTACAATAAAATTAGAAATATTAATATAATTATAAAAGGAAAACAAACATATAAAGCATTTCCTTTCCCTCTCTCTCTTTCTCCCACTTACAAAAATTCTTCTAGTGCCGCGCGCGCTATTACTACTACTTGAGTACCTATGCAATAACGAGCAGAATTACTCACTATTTATACAAGTAAAAAATATGTAAAAGAGGAAGCAACACGGAACCACTAAATACTGCTTTTTATCACCCTCGCCTCCTACAACTTACAACAGAACACATTCCAAAGAGTGTCTAGGTACTTATAAATGAATTTACACGGTAGTGCAATAATTTTTTTTAGGATGCTCACGTACTCAATATGGCTCGTACGTGCCATTGCCATCCATTCTATATGCCTATTCATTCACCGCCTTCACCACAAAAAGTAACCTTACTTTACTTACTGTTATAGAAGTATTCCTCTACTATTACAAGGAATAAGTCGAGGAGGAGTAGAGGAGGACATGGCTTAATTGCAATTTTTCCTCTTGCCACCTGGTGTGTGATATACTGCGGAAATCGTTGAGAGAAAACTTTGTCTCTCTCTTTCTCTTTTAACTCTTTTGCTCTGCCTGCAAAAATATTCTCATGGGAAATCCTGCACGTGTGTGTGTGTGTGTTTGTGGCATGGCGTTGGTGTTGACTGGTCTTCGTACTTGACTCCCTGTTCTGAAAATAGTAGTGCTATGCATGCTCATTCATTTTAATTTTTACATTTTTAGTTTTATTTTTGCAATTTATTCTTGCGTAAATAGACAGTAAAATAAACTAAGTGGAAAAAATTTCACAACAAATTATGAACTTTATGTATGAGAGAGCGCGTGGTATACATAAAAGAAAAGAGAAGGAAGAAGAGGAAAGGAAAAGATTTCTACGCATTCATCATTAACCGTAGCATGCCATCGTCCGTCCACTAAAAAAGCTATTAATAGGAATGGAATGAACTAAATGAGAAAACAGATTTGCAATTTCAATGTCGCTTGGAACATTATACGAAAAATTACTGCAGGAAATTGTTCTCATAAATAAGCAAGCAAGTTATATAATGATGACTGCCACAAGAAATTATTACTCTTCTGCAGATCTTGGTTGGACCTTGTTTGTTGTAGGCTGTAGGTATAATGACTCTCATCTGCTCTCTGTAGTGAGTGGCGAAGAAAAAAGTTCCGATTTTAAATCAAAGTTCAAGGGTATTCAAAAAGTGCTGTAGGTCACGCTGCGCTGCTGCTGCCACTACCACCACCACCGCATCGAGAATTTTAAATTAAGACAACTTTCCTCCTACAAAAAATATTACTGACCGCTGCGCTCGTTTCATAACAAACTTTTGCTTATTAAATAAGAAGAAACTTAAAAACTTACTATCGTAAAATAAAAACCAAACATTTTATTTGATTGCTCTTTAGATAAAAAAAAGTTTTATGAAGGAAGAAGTGAGAAGCATCTTAAACTGTATTTTTATTTACTAAAATATGTATGTACTTGATACTGATCAGTAAATAAAATATGAAAGGGTAAAGGGTGAGTCGTCGAGTGTAGGAGGTGGTGACCGCTGGTCAAAGGCAATGTTAATGTTAATGGTGAGTATCAATAACGTACTTAGGTTATTGTTTAGACATAAGACGTAGTCGTTGTTCGTAGGTGTATATTTTACGATCATGATTTCGATTTCCCCAACAGAATTTTTTTTGGCTCTGTAGATTCATTTGTCAAAGTCAAGTATTGAATCCTCAGTAGAAAAAAATACATCTCTTTTTAAAGTTTACAGTCGATCTAACAAGAGGAAAACGAGAAAATACTCTTGTAGCAATAATGAATCTTTTTTAAAAGGAGAAAAGCCAATGCCCGAGTTTCGAAAAACATTTTCGTTTTTCAATAAACTTTTCTTTTACTTTGGACAAGTCGAAGACGTAGAATAACTAAAAAGTTAAGAGAGTAAAAAAAAGTAAAGTAGAAAAAAATAAGGAAAATTAAGTTTACTACATAGAGTTGATGTTCTGTGCTGCCGTGCCCTGTACCTGCCTGCCTGACATACACTTTCTTTTTTTAAAAAAAAAAGAAGCTATGTAGTATTATTCATTCATTCCATGTATTTCAACTTTAAGCTTATGAAGGAAGAGATAAAACTTCACACTTCCTCCATACGTTAAGTTCTTTAACTCCCTCTTCCACCTTGAGTTTAGTTTAGTTTAGTTCCTCTTTTTTTCCTTCCTTTATCCAAACTATAAAATATATATTTTGAAACTAGAAAAAGACGCGCACAATACTAAAAAGCAAGTAAATCAGCTTTTTTTTCATAAAGCTAGTTTCTGTCATGTTTTGGCAGAAATAGTGTGCATGCGATTCATCCTGAATTTTGGATGAATCCTTCTTCTTCTTCTTCATAACAGCATAGCAGCAGCAACGAGTACATGACATGGCTGCGTCGTCAACATCTTCTTTAAAGTTAACTTGCTTTTGAGTTTTCAGTTGTTGTGAGTCAAGCCATCCGACCATAGAGCCCATGCATGTTTCTTTCTCGCCTGTACTACAGTACACATAATAATATTTTTTACTTTTTTATACACACATTCAGTTTTTCCAGATAATTCATATCATTATTGCATCATGAATATATTAAGGAAGTTTAGCTCAGCAGTTTTTTACGACTGCTGAACTAAACTGGCACTTTTTCTGTGATAAAGTTTTAAAATCTTTTACTCGACAGGTCAAACCTCCCATCTTTCATCCACCTGATTCCACATTTACTGAGAAACATTTTTAGGAAACGTTAAGTTTAACTTAAGTACTAAATGAAACCATCACATCACATCAACCCATATTCCATAATATTCTTTTACGCAACAAAGTTTTTAGAAAGTATTCAAAAATTTTCTCTTTAAGAAATAGAAATCAGGTCAATTGATGAAATAGATTTGCTGCTGCTTCTACAAGGCTAAAGGAACCCTTTTATAAGTTTTACAATGTTTCAGTGGGGAGCTGTTGTGAGTCTGATGCTATACTGCCTAAATGCATTTTATTCTGTTCACTTCTTCCCCTTTTCTTTAGGTAAATGGGACAGGGACATGCTGAAGTTTCAAAATTGTTTACGAGTTTGGCAAGAATTTATTTTCTTCTTCTGACCGTTACAAATTCAGTTTGTCTGTCAAAAACGGAAATGAAATGGGTAGCAGAAGCTGAACAGTTTGCGTTAGTAGATCAACTTTTTGTACTTCTTCCTTCCTCTTCCAGTTCCAGTGCTACTACTACTATGCAAAAACCAATAAGGAGGATAATGACGATGATGATACCCACTTGAATCCAATAATGAATATAAATATGTGGAAATATGTCTTTAATTAATTTTACATTTCAGATTTCTTCTTCTTCGTTGTAGTACTCGTATTAATCAAGTGATACTACTACACGCAAATCCAAGTTTAGGCAACGGAACGACCAAAAACTTTTCTTTCCATCGCATTAAGTATTTCCCTCATCATCTTAAACGTAATCAATGCAAATGCAGGAGAAAATTTAATGAGTCCGTCTGATCAAATCCTTTTCTTTTCTTCAAATAATTTCGTTCTATTAGTATATTACTTCCTACTTCCAAAGCAGCTATTGGGAACAGAATAAGCTAAAATTCGTATCATTAGTTTTAGAGAAGGCATACACACACAAAGAGAGAAAGAAATAGGAGGAAAGTCTGTAATCTCAAAGAAACTCAAGCTTTTACACAGCTGCCACGTTTCTTTGATTCTAGGATTACCGTAAAATTCCACTAACTCCTGCAAACTGGGAAGAAGATAATACGACAGCCGATCAAACTTCTCTTTGCTTGAGCTGAGCTTCCTTCTTTCGGCTGAGCTAAAATACTTACCTCTCCTACTACTACGATTCCTTTTCTCTCTGTTTCTCTCTCCACCAGGGACACAGACACAAGAGAGAAGAAGAAAGTGAAGAAGAATGTAAATGATGTAAATGAGAAAGCAGATGGAGACTAAGGATTAATTTGCTCATTGATTTAAAAACTTCCTTTGAGTAAATACAAACTGATTTCCATTCTCTGTTCTGTTCTGTGAGCACTGAGCTATAAGCACAAAAGGAAAATACCCTATCATCGATGCCATTATTATCATCATGTACAATTACAATCAAAATCAGAGAGAGAGAGAGTGAGAGAGAGCCTTTTAGCTTCCTTTTCTCATTCTCTCTCATCAACACATAGAGCAGCAGCAACAGCACCAGAAGTAAATTCTTTTAAGTCTGGAGTGTTTTAAGTATTCTACTGTAATTTTACACCATTTGCAAAAAAACTCTCCTTTTCCTATTCTACGATGTTATTCCTAGTTTTTCGGAAGGTGGTAGTGAAAGAATTGTCAAGAAGAACAAATAAAATCTGGCGGAGTCAGCAGCAGCTGTAGAAAGGAGAAAAGGTAAAATGGGGAAATTTTTATACATAAAAAAAGAGTGAAGATAAAGATGATGATCAGTTGAAGTGAAAGTAGCGTTCTTTTTTTCTCTCTCTCTCATTTTCCCTTTCGTCCACGTTTTCAAATATACACACACTCATACACCCAAAGATATAAAGCCCTTTCTCCTCATTAATCCTATGCAAACGGTTGCAATTTAGCCATTTGAGCTCATCAGAAGTAGTAAAGTTGAGAGGGAAAACGAGAAAAGAGGGAGAGAGAGAGAGAGAGAGANTTCTCCTCATTAATCCTATGCAAACGGTTGCAATTTAGCCATTTGAGCTCATCAAAAGTAGTAAAGTTGAGAGGGAAAACGAGAAAAGAGAGAGAGAACTAAGGAGAAAAGAGTCGAAATAATTTACCTAAAGTCGCCTCTCATTTCATTCCTTTTTACCTCTCTTCTACAATATTATTACCATATACATACATCCAAGAGCATCCACCCAGCTACATTTATTACAAGAGAAAGGCAGGCAGTGAGAAAAAGAGAGAGAAAACGAACTCAAACTTTGCTTACTTAATTTTCTATTCATATTATTACATTATACAAAGAGGAAAAAATCTTACCGACATTATTGTCTTTTACTCTACGAAGTGTATAGCTTATTTAATAGAAGAGGCAAGCAAGCATGGAGACTTGTACTTACTTTACTTTATAACATGCCCGACTCATATTATTCCAGCTAAATTATCTTGGCCAATCTCAAGCTCATGCACATACTTTTTTTTGTGTCTACACGTGAATAGCTTCTTCCCATCTATGTCCATAATATACGTAGCTATCCCTCTGGACCATTATCCTAAATACACACGACGTTGCTTCGTTGCTGCTGCTGTTGTAATGAAATGGAAAAAGTAAGACAGAAATGAATTTATATGCCTAAAAAATAGGAGAAAGCAGCAGCACCAGCAGTGAGCATTTGAGTTTGCCTTCTTTCCCTTAGAAGTTCGAACCAAGTTTATCGTCATTAATCCCATTAGTGGCTCTTCTTCCTTTTTACTCCTTTGAGATGTGGAAAACGCTCCATATCGAGAATAAACGTTAACTTTTCCCTAACGGCACTCAACCCAGCTCTTTCTCCACCACCACTCGCACTACTCGTAAGATATATCTATGAGGAGGATGAACTACTTTTTGCCAAAAGCAGCACAGCAGCAACCAGCAACAGCAACAGCACGAGCAAAGAGACCCTCTTTACTCTTCGTCTTCTTCTTCTTTTCCACTAAACCACCCACGGCAATCGTATATAAAAAAAGAACTACACAGATACCTATTTAACCTGTCTTCCTTCTCCCTTAAGGAAGAGCCTTATATATTTATTAATACACTTCCACCACCACCACTAGCCAACGATGTACTACGTTGTGCTAACAAATGGGGACTGTGTCAGTAAAAGAAAGAAATATTAAGCGTTCAAGC
>JAHZNJ010000784.1:0-16772 GCA_027744475.1 Lepidocyrtus cf. sotoi NNG-2020 | reverse complement strand
CACGACATAAACTTAATTGCGTTTTTAACCGCTCGAATCGATTATATCGAATCATTTACATTCTTTCTCCTATTCAGCAGTCTTACTCGTGTAGTATTTAATTAAAAGAGAAATTGGATTAAAATCGATACTTATATTGAGGTTATACTTTCAAACACTTGTTACTTTTTACAAACAAGCTTGAATAGATTACGGCTGTCAGTTTGCGACGTATATAACTGGAAAACAGAATGGCTGCAATAAATGATTTATTATGTAAAGTGACAGTGTTGCACCTAAATATTCTATTCATAGTTCTAAACATTAAAATTTGGACAATAGGCTATTTCAAAAATAGGATTGTTAAGAGTCTTTAATGTTTAATATAATAATTCTCCTTTGATAATATTTTCTGCTGCTGTCATATGTACGACATAGATTTGCAATGATAACTTCCAAACGCAAACTTATGCAATGTGAAAAATGGTAAATCGATTTCAAATAGAGCGAGATCACTGAGGATAGGTAGTAGAATGCACTATCAATTTACAATTTCCACCCGTACCTTTCTCAGCTGTAACTTTCACTTTGAATCCCGGAAAGTGATGTGAGAAATCCGATTCAAACTTCAGAAGTACTTGAGTAGACTTGGAAGCTGTGGTGTATCGTAACAGCTTAAGCTTCTTTGTCCAGTCCCCACAAATCTTCTTTCCGCCTTCTTTGTTCCCACTGCCGCTGCTACTCCTGTCATTATTTATCCTCGTATTTGTCCTTGAAGATTTTTGTTGCTGCTGGTATAACGATGACGGAAGAGAGTGTTGTGGATCCGCTCCCCTTGACTGGTTTCGTTAACGTTTCTGATGGGGATGAGGATGATGCATGCAGGCTTTCAGCCTTCACTTCAAGTATTTCCAAAGAGTCGTATTGGCATCTGAAATATAAACAGAGCGGATAAACTACTGAATCGCTCAAATCAAATTTTGAATATTTATTATTAGGGATATGGTACAGAATTTATAGTGTTCGTATCATCATATCTCTAGATAAATTTATTCATAGACCCCAGTCTATGCCTATGCAATTTGATACAGTTCGTGGTTATGCTTGTGGTTAGCTCTAATCCTAGGAAATAAATTATACANCAATTTGATACAGTTCGTGGTTATGCTTGTGGTTAGCTCTAATCCTAGGAAATAAATTATATAGCTGGAATGCATTAATACTAATCAGTTGTATAGTTATAAATCTGTAATTTTGTAACTACTGAAGCTTGTAGATTTGGAAGCTTCTTCTTTGTAAATTATTGTCATATATGTACAGATTTTATATTCTCTGCTACAACGCTCATGTTTTCTGAAAACAAACAGCCATTTCTTAAAATAGATGAAAGCAGTTGAGTCATTTTAACTTTTTCAGCATTAATCTTCGTCTCTTTCCTCTTCCATTTCCTTCACTTGGTATAAAACATGCTCTCTGTAGGTAGGTACCTACATGAATGAATCAGAAGCACTTTCTCCTTACTAGAGTTAGAGTTTCCCCCTCATTCATTATAATGATTTGCACTGCATTGAGATGACTGCTTCTATAAAAGCAGAATAAACTTTCTCTTCTTCTACACACTGACAATGAGCCACGAAGGAACGCTGTCTGGTTGCTTTACATTCTTCCAACAATATTTTGCATAATGAGATGCATTATTCGTCAAGAACTTCTTAAAGTATACATCAATCCTTCAGTATTGATTAATTCTCTATGTATAAAAGGTAAAAAGACTGTTCCACATTCATATAAGTAAGAGTTCTTCTGCTAGAAGATAAATTACGTTTGTTGAATAAAAGAAGAAATTATGGGAAGGAAGAATATTGTAAGCGAGAGTTTCGATGTTCCTTTTTTAAAAATTTTCTGGCGAGGAAATTCAAAAGTGAGCTTAAAATGTATCTTCTTATGAATGTACGCGTACGTATTGTACTACTTTCAATGAAGAAAATTTCTCTTCCAAGGGCAGTGATAAATGAGTATTTCATTCGACGAAAATAGGCAATCAGGCAAACTTTGACATAATATCATAATTCACAACAAAATGACATGGAAGCAATAAAAATTATTATTGGTGAGCATTAAAATTCTAAAAAAATACATTCTGCTAGTAAAACTAGTTACTTAAACCTCATACAATATACATGCATAGAAGGAAGAGAGAGAAAATGATGAAAGGTGGCAACTTCCACTTCCTTTTAATACTTGCTCTTGCTTCTACTCATCTGTATTCCAAGAGAATTTACTTGAAAAACGGGACGTGAGCGGACTTTACTTTCTCCTCATCTCATTCGCACTTTAGTTAGAATATAATACTGAAATATACCTTTTAGGATCATTCCATCGCACATCACCACTACATTCTTCGGTTGTAAAATGGACTCTGGAGTCCCACATTTGCTTCATGGTATGACTTACAAGTAATTTAAAGAAAAAGGATGAAAACGACCCGAAGAGGAAGAAGAAGAATAAGCAAATATTGGATGTGAATGTGTTGATGATGATAATACAGAGAAGCGTGAAAGCGTAACTACTGTGGCCATCCATATCACACCACCAAACCATCACATAAATGAAAGAAGCAGGAACGCATAAAGACGCAATAGGAATGGAGACGGACACGCTACACGCTCCAACAAAGTATAAATATAACAGGAGAGGAGGATGAGTAGGAGGGAAAGTAACATTACATAAGTTTATTGAGGCTTTCTAAAGAAAATACAATTTTCTCGAGTGGATCAGCCAAATGTATCTGCCTTGATGGTGGTTGGCGGATGCTTCTTAACAAGCTGAAAGTGGTTTGGTTTAGCTTTAGCTCGTGTGACACTCTACAAGTGATATTGCAGAGACTTGACTGTCCCCCAACGCAATTAGATAAGTATACAAGATAAAGTGGAATAAGTAGTTTAGACTGGTTGGTAAGTGTTTATGCCTTTTAAGAAGAATACATTTGGAATGCTCCAGATGTACCGATAATAATTTTATGTTTATGACTGAAAACCATTAAAAATGCTTCCGGAGATGGGCTTTTTCTACTTTCAATGCTGCTGTTGCTTTCACAAGACACCAAGACAGTTCCTACCTGCCTGGGAAAGATAGCTAGCTACTAATAATATATTGCTTTTAATATCTTTTTCACTTCGTTTTATTTAAACATATATATACAAAACACTAAACAAGCGCTTTAAGTGTTTTTAATTTTTTTCTTTTAGGCTGACACGTCCACGTTCGTAATTCGTTCCAGGGCTTGGTTAGATTACCTGGGATGACGTACAACTTTCTTCTGCTTCTTTTTCAGAAAAGCAATTATTTTTATTTAGGATTTTCAATTTACGTAAGGGACAACTTAAATACCTGCCCAATGGGGCTCGTATTTTTTATGATGCGACGCTTTTATTAAAAACAAGCGTTATATGTACTTTGCAGGAAAAAAGGTGGCACTGGCACTTGTAAGTGGCAGGCAATTGTTCAAGATGAATGCTTGTCGCATCGCATGCCCTCCTTTTATTTTTGCAATAAAAAAACTCAGCATGACCATTCAATTGAATAGAATTGGCTGGAAAAAACTTTCCGGGATATAAAAGAAAACATATAGTTTTCATATAACAAATCATTCCTCCCATCATTAATAGCTTTCTATATAGTTAGGAAAATCTATTGTGTTTTGTTCGACAGATGGACAGGCAACGAGCAATGTCCACTTAAGTTCTTCTTGTTACTGTCAATGTCTGTAGACTAGTGACATTTACAAGGAGAACCCCTTGTCAAACGAACATACCCAAAACATTACTGCATTCTCTCAGCACAGTGCTGCTGCTGCTGCGTAAGCAACTCTTCAATCGATGCATTTTTCTGGGTTTTCCATAAATACTTTAACACGAGTTTTAAAAAACTTAAAATTAACAACAGATGAATTAAAGCTTAGTTAAGCCAAAGTATTGATGCATATTTTCTTCTCTTAATCCTGTGACAATTTGTACTGCCAAAATTAAATTCTCATATTATCCTATCAACATACGTCGTTGTAATTCATTTTCGAGTTTATTGAGTGTTGCTGGTGGTTTTCTTTTGGTAAGTACGACACGACGCATTAGTTTTCACTTTCACCGTTATTACGCCTCACAACTGGGTGAATACTCACAACAATTTTTAAAAAATGCTGATGTGCATATTCTGGTTGATTATTGTTTAAGCATGTAACACTGAACAAGATTAAGCACTTTTACTAAAAAAAACATTGTGCGGGAAAAATTCATAATACCGCATAGCTGTTCTATATAACCGATTAAGTAAAGTACATTAAGCTTACATTTTCAGTAAAGTATCTAGTAGCAGTAAGTACGTAAGAATTTCTTTCTCCTGAAACCACAGATAAGTTATTCCACGTAAGTGTCATGAATACAGGTATTCACATTCGCATGAATAGCTATAAGATAGGTAACTCATATATCAAAGAACATGACACATAACATTATGGATTTTCTATAATCGCTCATGGGAGAAAGTATTCCATAGACGCGAAAAAGCTATTATCGTTTTCACTCAACCTAAAGACATGGACTGGAGAAATAGATAAGATTGAAGAAATATGTATGCGTGTGAGTAGGTACGTATTGTTCAAATCTTCATTCTTGAAATATTGTTGTCGTTCCTTGGCATTAGTTTAAGTGCACCACGCTAGTTATTGAAAGAAGAAGGAGAAAAGACAAAAAATTAACAGTAAAATGTGCGAAACTAGAAATCCTTACATGCAAAAGTTATCGGTTACTTTCCTTATACAGAAGATAGATACCAAGTTGAAACAAAAAAGAAACCTTATTGGTTATTTTTGCATTGGCTGAGGATTACAGATTGCAGCAAAAAATTAGTTATTATCTGGTAGATTGTTGTACTTTAACAAATTGTTGTTGGAAAAATAGCATCAAGAAGATTACCAAAAAAACCTCTTTTATTTAGTAGTTCGTTGTTGAGAATTGGGTGGATTGTGAACGAGAAGGAGTACAAAATATGCGTTTGTCCATCAAATCATCATCATAATTTATTTTGTTGTTGTTAGTTAACATTTGCATAGGAGAACATCAGAATGTAGTATCGTTTCACGTTTTCCCGTTTTAGTAATAATATTTTCTCCTAGAAAATTGGATTATTACGAAATATTTTCAGGGACATTTACTAATACATAACACGTGCCAGCTGGCGTTGACCAGTGCAAAGCAATAATGGTCACGTTTAAGTTTGTTTTCCCCTAACAAAATGTTTTTTCTCTGGTTTAGAAACAAACTAACGTTACATTGTCAGTCTCTTGGAAGTACTTATAATAATGTGCTTGCACATTTGGTCGGTCTACATTTAATGCACCCGTAAAAGTATTGATTCTTTGAATAGTAGGCAAAGCTATCTTACTTAATTTCAATCATTAATGACACAAAACCTAGTTTTTTTGTCTCGTACTGGAAGCTCTCAGCATGTGGTTCTTCTTCTATTCTGTTGCTCTTATTTTTCAGGTAAAAAATCGATAGGATTGGAACACACATAGAAAATACATAGATGAAGAAGTAAAAAGACTAACTATTGTAGCCCAAAGGCTCCGTCCAGCTAGCTAACCCGTCTCTAGCTAATGTAAGTATTGACATCTAATAAATGATTTAAAAGAGCTTGTCTTTTCCGCTGAAAAGTCTCTCTTTTTAAATTAAACGTGGAAAGTGGAGAGTGACTTGTAAAAGGCTGTAAAATGTAAGCTCATCCTTAGGACAGGACAAAAAGAAAAACTGTCTGCTGCCGATGCGATGTGAGCTTCATGCATGGGTCACGCAACACTCCCTCTCGTTCGTTTGCTACTTAACAGTACCTAATCATATTGCCCACGCCACGCCAAGGTCCCTCGGGCTGCAAAGTAAGTAAATTAAATGGACATGGGACAGGAAATCCCTTCTGCATGTATTTCGCTTCGCTTTTCATCAGTCAAAAACAAGTTACAAACACAGAAGAAAACAAACTGAAAAGTAACAAAGGAGAAAGTCTTCATCAATCGGATGCTTATAAGTAAATAGGTAGTTGATGAGTTGTCTACTAATTTGTTTTGTTCTTAATTGAACATAAAATTTCTGCGAAAATTAATATCTTTACTACGGATTTTATTTGAGTTTTTTATAGCAACGAAGGTACAAACTACAAACGTAGTAGGTAGGCATAAGGTAAAGAAAAATATCAAATCTTCTTCGCCAAAAAAGGCTTAAGACAAAAGACAGTGTGAAATCACGTGTTCCACTAGCACGTCATAAAATGTTGACGATAGGCACGTGTTAATAAAATCAAAGTAGGTTTGTGGGTGGAAGGAAGGTATGTTCAATTCATTTAGTGGCTGTACTCACACGTACCTATTTACGTTTATTTATTTATTTTGTTTTATTAGACAAGGAACTAAGAACTCGGTATATCGGTAGCAATCTTTCTCTTTCATTTTTTTGTAGATATTTCATAGTTTTTGTAAGAACTCATTCATGTGCCTTTTATTTCCTACTCCGGTTTTATTATTTAGTAAGTGAGAAAGCTGGAAAGAAACTGGGAAAGGAATTTCTTTTGTATGTTTTGGAAATAAATACGAAATACGACGATGTACATTTCTTTCTTTTGTTTGAGCCATGATTTGGTGGTGGTACCTTTTACCTTGGGTCATTTTTAGGTTAGAAAATGAGACCACGCAAGCATAAAAAGTGAAGCTGTAAAGACACCAATGGGAAATGAAAAGTGGAGAAAGTGTAAAAACAAAAAAAATCAGTACTTGTAATTTCTGCCTTGAAGGAAGGAGCTCTTCGCAGAAATGGGAAGGGTTACCACACATGCAAGAACTGAATAATCTACGTAGTATATATGGCTGGACGCTTGACTACTTCATATTTAAAGAATTTTTTTTATGTTTTGGGGTTTTTGTTTTTATTTATGTTTAGATGGAGGCCTGATCTGAATTCCAGTGTCTAGCACTTCCTTTTTTGCATAATACATGGGCAGTGCTGATAAATAAATGTTATGTTTGGTCCAAGCTTGCCTGTCAGTTAAGAAAAAAATTCATTTCGATATCTAAATTATTATGGTTTACTTACCCTGGTGACTCCTCTAGAATAAATTCCTCAAACGATAGTACAAGTTTGAATCCAGGAGTGGTCTCTATACTAGTGACGCAAACCATGTTATCCGGGTATGGACTTGGATAAGCTGGACTAGTAACCGTAACGGATGACACCTGAGGTGGGTGTAGCTTCAAAGTTCTGTTGCACGTAAGTTCTACATCTGGCGATACAAAACACACACACGACACACACAAATATAAAACGTTTTAGAAACCATTTTCCCTGAAATAATACAATGCGTTTTACCCCGACGTTCATTTCTGAAGTTATGCCTAATGCACAATGCACAGTTACAGTTCGATTTTAAACGAAAGTTAAATGAATGCAGCTACAAATGGATAGGTTAAATAGAGGTTAACGTGAAAAATGCTTTTAATCAAAAGAATTTTAACTTTTCAAAGAAATTTTGGCAATACCTATGCATTTCAATTACTAACCGATCCCTCTTTGAAGTTGGCTTAACCTCAACAGTTTTAGTACAAATCTAAATCATTTAAAACTTGTTGGAAAAGCTGCTAGCTTTGGTCTCAGCTTTGAGCCATTTCGGTTTTGCTACTTTGTTTGAAATGTCACGCGTCGAGATACGTATTTGTTTGTGTTACTGCATTGCTCAACCAACCCATTCCGAGAAATAATGTCAAACATGAAAAGAAATCAGAACAGGGAGGCGAATGCATTACAGGAAATAGAGTAGAAACTTATTATAAAACACTTACTTTGATGAGTTCCCTTCTCACAAAGGTAAAAGTTCTTAACTTCACAATTTCGATCATTCCAATAAAACTTCCTGTCCAGAGGAGTTTGAAAACCTTGCCCTAAAAACGGTGGTGTGCCATGCTGGTGCTGCTGCAGGTAGCCTCGTTCGTTTGAAGTTTTTCGATTGTCGGATTTTAATGAAAACGGTGCAAAAACATTATTATCACTTGTTGATGATGACGATGACAATGAGAAGGCTAAATGAGGGAACAAAATTTGACGAATTTCAACACAATCCTGTCCGCTCCATCCATCATCGTTTGGTTGAGCGCTGAGAATTTCATTCCGGTCCGTTCTACTTTGGTGCGTCCAACCCGGAAACCAATCTGGAACGCAAATTATATTGCATCAGTATCATCATCATCGTCACATTTTATTAAATAACCTTCAACGCAGACTTAAAAGGCATTTTTTGTAGGATGAAGATAAAGCATAATCCAAAGAACATTTAACTTTAAAATATTTATTCAATATTTACTTTTATATTGAAAAGGAAGGCCACTTGTCCACTGGAAGTTTCCTTCAGACTCCCTGTCGTTTGCTCCAATCCAATACGCTTGCGATGGATGAAAGAAAGGGCTGCAAAGTTTTTTTCAAAAATTAAGCATAATTTATATTATAAACACGTCACGTGTGTGTAGGTATCATTATATCATTTTAATGCGAATTATTAATCACACCATCGCTCTTTCTCCGCTTTTACAAAATTATTCAAAGCTCAACCACGCTCAACCAAACCACACCACGACGGCCACATGAATAAGATTACAGAATATTATAAGTCTAGAAAGTACCCACACAGTAGAGTAAAAGCTTCAGCATTTTGTTTCATCCTTTTTAAATTCATTAATTTAAAAAAAAACAAAAAAGCTCGGCTCACTAACATCGCGTAGTAAAATCTTCTTTTATGCTACTATATGTCAGTCAGTTACCAGTCCGGACTCACGAGTCCAGCCATCAACTCAAGCCTGCACTCATGTTTCATGTATGAATCTTAAAGCCATGCTCTCTTTCAAACTCTGTAAGTATTTTATAAATAAACTTTAAGTACGATTAGAGCAGTACTGGTTCATACTACTTTTCAAGTTTTTTAAAGGTAGGAAACAAGCATTGCATTATGTACTTTCTCCAATTCCTTTCTTCACTCAGTCAAGACGATGAGTGTGAGAATTTTTCAAAATGTTTAGAAATGTATGACTCTTCCTTTCTTTCGTTTTGTTTGTATCTTTGTTCTTCCTTTCCACTGACGTGAAGTAAAATTATTTACATAGTATATAATTAAGAATGAAACTTCTCTCATAGAATGAAAGAAACACTTCAAGGTTGAAGCTTCTACTTCTACATCCTTATCTAAAAATACTACCTACATGAAGCAGGGACTGACTAAACTGACGAGAGAGAAAGAAAGCAGAAAAACTCTTGACTGACATAGAAATACAACCCTATAATTTCTTAAAGGAGCTAACAAAAAAAGAAAAATGAATTTATGCGAAGTTTCACTTTCTGAAAAAAAATGTTGAAATTTTAACCAAAGGGCCTGACAGAGGTACTCCATACGATGGGTTCTTACATAATACGATCTCTTATGAATGTTGTTGTTTTCCTCCTCCCCCTATTTTAAAACTTGAGTGAGATATATATATGCATGCTTACGTCTCACCAATTCACTACCACCAACCACAACAATTTTCAGAGATGAGAGATGGTTAGGAAGTTGAAGTTGAAATATTCAAGTGCCTGAGGGACAGCTTGTAGACTTTTCTCCAGAAAAACTTCATTTTCTCAATTTTTGAAAGACAAAGTATCTTCCTTTTCTAAATGATGACACAGACTTATGATTTTTCTAATGTAAGGATATGGTTATAATTTTTCTAACAAGAAACATTTTTTAACAAGAGTAAATACCCGTTTGTAAGAAGTAGAGTTGAACTTTTGTAGCAAAATAATTTTTTTATATTGTAGCCAATTTCTACATCCGAATGCGAGACAAACTCTCTAATGAATGTTTTTATTTGAAGAATAAGTACCTATATATCGGCAGTCTCGTCTAGTTTGGTTAATGAGCTCTTTCCCAGTGAATAATATGCGTAGTCTAATTGTAAGATTCAGGACAGGATATGTGACATGATATTTCACATCAAAATAATTTTGAATGTGACTCGACGCAACTAAGTTCGAAGATCAAAGAAAGAGAAGTAATGAGTACAGAAACTTTTGAAATACATAAATAATGTCGTTTTCCCGAGCTATGTACTTGTAGGTATGTACATACAAAAAACAAAATTGAAACTTTCACTCTGCTTATGTATATCAAAACTAAAACATCTAGTTAATTCAAATAATGATGTTTCAGAAAAGGTGAATGTTCGTCATAATTGTATACAAAAAGTTAATGCATATACATAATTTTTTGTGCTGGAACCGGAAGTTGTTTTCAGGTGTAAACAAACTCAATTTTGTGTATCGCAACATTAAAAAAGTTTTTTAAACGAAAACTTATACCGGATTAGCTTATTTTCATTGAGTTCTCCTTTCACGGTTACAAGATGCCCTCCTTGCATCTGACAAGATTCTTCCGCATCAGTCCATTTCCTCAGTTTCTCAACGAGGATTACACAGGTCCCATCAACTTTCACCCAGCCTCTCTCACAATCTCCAGATAATTCTGGGATCTTGACGGATTGATATGTTAACTTGAATGTATCAAAATGAGACATCCGGAAACTGATGGACACCCTGTTCCCGGATGACTTCCATGCTCTCTTGTGAGCTGAATTTTGCTTCGCAGCGTTGAAGCACCAGTTGAACTCCGATCCGCTAACTAAATCTACTGCTTGCATGAGCAAATATTTATGCTGCTGTTGTGCTTGAACATCACCATTTCCATTTGTCTCTTTTCCTATCGCGTCAACACTATTTATGTCATTACTTTCTCCTTTGTGCTTTGCACTAACCGGACATTCATAGCTGAAAGATGTAGATGATGACGATGATATGGGAATTGAATTGTCTACAGTCTCTTCTTCTTCTTCTTCTCCTTCGTCATTGTTTTTCTCATGAGTCTGTTCACCATCGTGATTATTGTTATGTTTTTGATGAATGGATGACGATGATGATGATGAGGGCTGAACATTAACAACGTTGTCGCTTCTGTTGCCTCCCATCGTGCTTGTATTCGTATTATTATCATCATTAAAATTAGTACCAGTAGAACTGTGAACTAATAAAACACTGCTGAATGATGTTGTCGTAGTATTCTCATTAGTAGATGTAATGTTATTGTTTTTAGGAGACCCATTTTCATTTCCTACTCTGTCATTTTTGATAATATTAATGCTATTTCTGCTTTCTCTATCATTATCATCATCATTTTCCCGTCGTGTACTATCTGTGACGATGGAGGAAAGCATACCGGAAGATGATGCACTTTCCGGGCTCACGACGGGAATGAGAGTTTCACTACTTTCTTCCATTATATTACTTTCTGTTGTTGTGATGAGCATAATATTATCTTCTCTGACACTACTACTGCTACTTTTACTTACACTTTTACTATCATCACTTTCCTCACCGACTTCACGTTCACCTTGACCATTGTCTCTTGTAGCTGCCGCCGGGCTGTTTCTAATGCTAACTTTATTATTGCTACTATCACTGTCACCACCACTGCCACTTGATGATGTCTGGGAAATGTCACTTTTGCTATTGCTACTCACTGCGATTTGCGCCAGAATAGTGTTCCCATATGGAACATGTATCACGATCGAGCACAGATCATTTTCGTAATGTTTTGAGTATTCCAGTTGGCCATCAAGGCCGTTTAAACTTACACGTTGGCAAGGACTCAGTGCTGTGAGGTCGAAGGCGAATGTTTCTCTTGCTTTCACAGCGACTGGAAGTCGAACAGTTAGATATACACCCCAGGCCTGTTTTTTATTATTGTTATTATTATTTGAAATTCTTATTTCATCATCTGCACTGATTCTCCTTCTATGGATTTCATTGTCTCCCCCATCCTCGAGGCTATGAGTCGACATGGATGATAAAAGTGTGCTCTCAGAGGATGGAAATGTTAGTGTCCTTTCACTCTCTGAGTAATCCTCAAGTTTTCCACAAAACTTACTTTCTAAAGGTGAATACTGCTGCTGATGTTGTTGCTCTTGCTCTCGACGAAAGCTCTCGCCACTACCAGCCCCATTGTTAGGGAATTTAGTAAAAGGAGAGTGAGAGAGCTCTTGAAAATTTTTCACTACATTATTATTGTTATTGTTTACAAGGTACTTTTGGTTTAAAGTAGTGCCACTACTGTCACCACCACCACCACCTCCAGCACCACTAGAACCGGATGTGACTACCGCACTTGAGCTGCCAGTTCGACCACCACTCGTTGGTAGTGATGATGAGTATGAGGAAAAAAGCGATGTTGGCAATGCTGTTGATGATGATATCAGATTTGGTCTTGTAAATTGAAGATATCGACCCTTGCAAATGTCGCGCATTCCATATACACTTAAACTAGAAAGATTTATCTCGAGACCAAAGTTTATTTTAGGAACGATGAATACTGTACAGTTGACTCCTGTATTGTCTACTCTTGGATTCCATAAGGAGTTTAACTTTAGTTTTACCTTGTCTTCTACTTTTAGTTGAAGGAAACAGTCTAAACAAGAAATAAAATACCAAAATTTTATTTTGGTTATTTACAATTAATCAAATCAATTAGTATTACAAAAGTAAGATAAAAATCGAACAAACTATTTTAATAAAGAATTTCTTTAAATATTACACGTACCTGATCGAACAAGGATGCTAAGATTTTGTTCAAATACTGAATTGGTGGGTTCTATCACCGATTTGAAGCGTAATCTGAAATCAGACAAATTATAATCGATTTATGCACTAGGAATATAAGGCGACGGGCGATTTGATACACCTTTTGATTATTAGAGAAGTAGCAAAGTAAAAAAGTGTAATAATATGAATTTACATTTAACTTATTACTAGTAACGTACGTTGCAAAAATTTTACATCAAACCCCAAAAAATATCTATACATACTTTACTTTTTCTTGTAGTATTTTTTGCGATTGTGTGTACATAGCATTTTTTTTATTTTCAGACATCTTCAAACGCTTTTTATTCAACGCAACCCCAGTAAATCCCAAGTCCCAATGCTAGTTTATCTCTTCGACATTGATGTTGGTAAGTGTTAGCCTTGAAGTCTGTATTTTGTAAACTTGCAACGAAAAATTATTTCCAAATTACGCCATCACGTTTAATGCAAACCAAGTAGAAACCTGCAAACGGCTGCAGCTGGCTTTTAATGATAATAATGTGTATTCGTATGTGAGAAAAAATGTATAGATATTTAAAAGTTATACAGTAAAAATCATCAGTGAAAGTTCGCAACATAAATTTTCGGGTTACTTTTTCAATACCGACAACACTATTGACGTTAATTTTGTTGTATGTAATAATTTGTTAGTTTTAGAAACCTTGGTGTTCCTTACAAAATATTTTGCATTCATTTTACTAATCTAACCGTGTTTGCGGCTACTACTGCACTGGTATGTATAAATATGTATGTATTTAAATAGGTAAAAATCTGTATGCAGTTTTCCTTTCAAAAACGGATTTAAGAAATTCAAACTACACGCAAAAGTATTCTTTGTAAGACATTTTCCTTTGTAGGTTGTTAGCCATTTCGTATTTTTAAAATAAAATCATAATCATATAGGTAATCAATAGAAAAAGAAAGTAGCTGAATGAATAAATCAAAAAGTCGTGGAACAAGCTAGCCGTAGCTCTTGTAGCCATACATTTTTCTTTCAAATTCCTTTTGAACAAAATAAGCTCTGGAAAAAATAAGGGAAAATGTGAAGTAAATGAAATGAAAGCGTCTAATATGACTATATTAGTGTATTAATATGAAATCCCACACACATAAGAAGTTAAAAGCTATAGGTTTTATTTAAAAAATACAGGTAAAAATTTATCAATGGATGAATTATTACAAACTTCTATAAGTAATATAAAACCAGAAATATTTACTTTCACTGTATTCATTCGTGTATGTATTCATCTGCTGTGCTTTTCGATAGCCTTCACTTCACTCTTCTAGATTTTTAGCCATTATGACGTTGAGGTGAGTGTTGTTGAGGCTTCTCAACAAGAAAAAACGTGAGGAAAAATATTAGAGGATCGATAGCTCTGTTTTGACATTAAAGTGTTTTTATATACTTTTCCATCCACAACTTTCACATGAATCACATTGTATGTCAATTGACTTGAAAGAACGCTCAAATAGGATAAGAAGTAACGAGGAAGAAACTCACGACGTACGTACGTACGGGAGTAATGCAGTGGATGAATTTCATAGGTAAGCTCGAAAAAAAGCTAAGGTGATTCATAAGGCTTGGCTGGCGCTGGCACTACGCTTATTTTTTTTCCACTAACGTGTACTGACATAGTTTGCAAAAGAAAATATGTTAAAAATGGGGGCTCCTTCCTTTCCTATCGGCTAAAAGTAATAGTGAGTGAAACGTGAGTGTTTAAGAACAAACAGACAGCAGCAAAGTGAGTAGCTCTTCTCATGCCTTTGCTTACTATTTTCAATATCGTGGTAGGTATTACATTAGATTGAAGCAAAAGTATTTATCGATTGGCCACGTCGAATTACTAAACAAAAAAAGCAAAAACGCTTACTCGTCCATCCGTCCGTCTAAAGGGATTACTGCTGGTCACTCATTCAGTGTACAGGAAAAAATTGTGCAAAAACGCATTTAGTACAACAGCACATTTTTTTGTTTTTGAGCATACCATAACATTAACTACTTTTGTAAGGATCTTGTCGTGTATGAATTATGAATGTACATCGGTGTATTTAATCAAAATACTTTAGTGAAAGTAAAAATATTTTGAATGAATTGAATACTCAAGTAAGGTGAAGCATGTAGTATTCATATTGAATGAATCAATAAGGAAAATTTATAACATTATCATTTTTATAACGAGAAAAACTTTCTCTATAGTAGAATTTAACTCATATTACCCCATTTAAAAAACATAATAATTGACCCAAACTAAAATTATACAAATTTTTATTGCCTAATTGGAAAGTAAAGGTTTGTTTCTATTTCACTTTATTTATACTTCCGTGTGACTTTCTCTGACGTGAAAGCCGTATTGCCGTCCGTTTTCATAAAATATGTCTGATATTATGCGGTTTAATAGAATGGAACTAGATAGACTCACTTCACTGCTGAAAAGTGAAAGGTCAAGCATTACTGCATTTTTTTGCATTGAGTTACTCATCCCTAGAATGAACAAAATAGAAAACACTTTCTCTCAAATGTAACGTAACAGTAAGAGTACAGATAATGACAGTATTTCGTGCTTGACACTCACAATCAAAATGTGTCAAATGACAAATCCGCCAGTAAAATAGGTGAGATTTGGAAATGTAAGGGTAGCTATATGGCTAGCATTAACCTATTTCATAACCGAATGGTACTTACTTTACTGCAATCAAAAACGATGCAAACCATTGCGTGCTACTCTATTACATCTCATCCCATTACGTTTGTGCAAAACCGGTAGTATTAAACTGGAAGAGAAAGCAGCTAAAGTAAGTAACTAGACTTATGACGATTATCGTATCTTCGTGGTTAAAGGATATAAGACGGATTGTGGTGACTGGTGAGTTGTTATCCAATACGATTATAAAAGCATAAGTATCGGTCTTTAGTCATTTACTTCTTGCTGGTAGTGTAAATACCCTTCCGATTTTATTCGCCCTCTTTAAATAAATTTGCTTACGTAACATGCAGTTAAACAGAAGCAAGCTTAATACTTGAGGATTTATCATTCTGCACAGACTTACGTAAGTACATATATCAAAGTTATATGTGCCGTTTCTATTATAAATTATAATTCTGTCAACTTTCATCTTATGTCATGCCGTATTTCATTCAGAAGAACCACAATCTGTAGACAAGTTTGCGTAGAATATGACATTTCAAGGTTAGAAATTTGACAGTATTAAATTAATTAGCAGCAGCAGCGTATATTAATTCATTGGAGAAACATACACAATGCTTTTAATTCTGTCACAGCAGCTAGGAGGGCTTTGTTGTTCAACACTCGTTGTGAACTGAGCAACTGTTGTTAACCCCCTCATGTAGATAATTAAACGTTTGCTTAGCTTAAATAAAGAAGGATGTTTTGTCTTCAGTAGTAGTTTATTTCAGGAATATTAAATATTTCAGAAAGTATTATTGCTTTTGCTTTTATTGTGGAAATCGAAAGTTGAAATTCATTTTCAATTTTAGTAGAAAATCTCATATACCTACAAAACTTTTTCAGATGGCCTGGCACTGGCACGGCCTGATTTTATTTCATTTTAGCAACAGTCGGCATTTTCTAATTACCAAAGTTTGGTTAATGAATAAATAAATACTTCCATTTCCAAATGAAGGAGGGAGAAGGGTGGAAACAACCACCTCATTAGTATGCAACGATTACTAACATAAGCAGAAACAACAGAGAACTGAAAGAAAATCCATAATGACAGTAAAACATGGTAATGGAGAGTAATGAAAAAAGGACGGACGTACCTGAAAATCACATTTGAAGGAATTCCACTAACAGATGCGTGGGGAATGAAATTATTTCCATTGATATACCAATGAAACTTTAATTGCTTTGCTGACGCCTCACGATTTACCCCAGCTATTGAACTTTTACTACAGAAAATAAAAAGATCGTTGTTGCTACTACTAGTTCTATTGTTGCTTGTAGAGCCACTGCTGCTGCCGCTTGAATAAAATGTAGCTGCGTTATTGGCATTAGGAAAGGAAGTGGTGTCTGACGTTGC
>JAHZNJ010000783.1:0-28284 GCA_027744475.1 Lepidocyrtus cf. sotoi NNG-2020 | reverse complement strand
AATCATCAAAGTGCATTCCATTCCACTAAAAACTTTTTACGTTATTCCGTAATCCTAAAATGTTTATTATTTTAAAACTAAAAGTACTATTAGTATTTAGAACTATGAGGTTTTAAAAAATACACTATTTGACATACTAAATCAACTAAATTTGTCCAGATTTTTTTTTAAATTGCACAGATACTATTACAAAAAAAAATCATCTGAACATTGCTGCTAATAACTAAAATGTAAAAAAGATCAAATCATACAGACAGACAAATATTGAGACATTATCTCTAAAACTAAAACTATACCTTATCTATTAAACTATATTAAAAATAAGTAAAAAATAAAGTGAGTTTATTTACCAATGGTGTTTTGACTTTGAGGTGAAGGAGGACAGGAAACGTGTCACTGTCATAGAAAGAAAAAACAATTTGCTAAAAATGAATTCCATTCAGAGGAAGAAGAACTTATTATGAAAAAATCATTACTACTTACTACTACCAATACACTACCAAAATAAAATAACATTTTTGAATCATTATAAAATTTATTACAATTAATATACCTAATTACCTTACATATATAAATAAATAAATCATATTATATATTATAATAAATGTAATATTTATTATTCTAATTATTCTATAAAAAACAATGTAGTTTGTAAGAAAAAAGAAGAATTAATTGTAAAGTTTATTGGAAAAAATAAAACAATTTCTTGTAAAAGCAAAATGAAAAGAGCAAATAAAATCAACCGATTTTTTTCTTTTTCGAAAACATAAAATGAAATTTAAAACCCATCTAATTATCATTTTTAAGCAAGCTCAATTTGAATCATGAAGCAAATTTTATATCTGCAAAAGGAATCATAATCATAATCATGTATTTATGTACGGTCGTGTTCGTCTTGGATAGAAGCTGGCAGTGGCAGGACATCAGCAAAGCTACTTAAACCAGGAGATAATCATGCACGGCAGTCAGTAAGTAATGTTTATGAGGAGTAGCTCAATAATAATTGAGCTTAGCTTAAAAAATTTTTCACATGCAAAAAGTAATTTTTGTCTACTTTCCCATTATTATTAATTTTCATTGGTTTTATAAGGCATATCCTTCTAAAAAAATTTTCTTTTGATGAAATTTATGTGGCCTTAGCTAATGTAGCGTTTTATACTCTGCTTGGATTTTGCTGAGCTGCCAGAGCTTGAGCAAAATATAATACAACTATTGTTATCATCATCATTAGTAAATTTTTTTTCTCTTTCATCTTTTTTAACAGACAATTTTTTTTATTTATGTAGCATTACAGCAACTCATAAAACTAATCAAGCGTCGAAACTTTTTATTGCTATTTCACAGTAATTTTCCATTCTTCTCTCCTCATTTTCTTAATTTGCATGTAAAATTTCGTGACAAATCCATATAAAAACCGGTAGCAGCAGCAGCAGAATAAAAGAAGCAACAGAGCGTAATATAACAGGGACTGGGATTTCCGGTAAGGTTCAGCAGCAGGATCGTGGTAGCTCATCATCATTATTATTGCTTCTACCATCCCATAATCACAGTATAACCGGGAACAATGCTTAATGTACTTAATGCCATGTATCCGAGAAGAAGAGAAAAGAAGGAGGATACGATGATGATGCTGATGATGATGATGAGCGAACGATACATTCATTAAATAATTTGGTGTTTTGCGTTCTCAATTTTCTTTTTTCACGTAATTATGTAACTTGCCTCCTCCTCATTCTTGAACACATCAATAGAATCCTTTCCTGTCATAATTTCATTGAAATCGTTATTACTGATGGTTAAATTGAAACGAATACATCAATTAAATTAGTTTCTCTGTGTCCGTAAAATAAAAACTAAAGCTAAGCATAAGCTTGTGTAAATCATACGAGAAACAAAAAACGCATTTACATAAGAAGAAAATAAATTTAGTTATAACAAACAAAATAATTTTTACTTTAATTTAATTTTAATATGAAAAACTGTTGTTGCAAAATAAATGTTAATCTTTTTGGATAACATCAAGCTGTTAAATATTTAAATAATAATTGCAAATTTAGTTAACATTTTGACATTTTAGCGTCATTCTTATCATCAAAGATAGATGATGCAGTCGCCAATTTTTTGTAGACAATCCATTCAATGCAGGCAGCACCCGCAATCAGGAGCATAATAAGTTTCTTAGGAGGGTAAAGGTGAGTAACCCGGTTGCTTATCAATCAGTATATTAATATGAATGGATTTAGATAGCACATAATCTTAAAATTAAAATGGGATCAGATCAGCAAGCTGTTTAGATGGGGGCATAATATGACGCTGAATGTATTTGATTTGACATATACGTATGTAAGTTGTAATAAGTTAAAAATATCATAGCCATAATCATAATATTGCTTTTATATGTATAAGCTGTAGGGATGACGTGCTCAACATCACATAATATTTGCTTACTTTCATGGAGCAAAAGAAGACAGACTTGCATAGCAAAATTAGCAAATAATTCATATTCATACTTTGCAACGGTAAGAATACAATTTTGTATTAAAGTTTACTTACGATATGCAATTATAATGCTACGGACGATATGGTTGAATTTGGAATTGATGATCAAGAAAATCAAAACTTTCTTCCTGGAATCAAGTTGGCGGGACCAAGTAAAGGAAAAATTAGTTCATGAATGACATAAGTGGTTTCTGGTAAAGTAAAAGAGGAGCTTATGAAAGATCCTGGCGATCTTCAAAACTTTTTTTATTTTGACAAACACCTCGTGTCCTAGATCATCCATGGTTTAGACTTTTTGCATTACAATTTATAATTAAATGCTTGTCCCGGGCTACTCCACCGCGATGGGTTTTACCTTACGGTTTTTCGCAACATTTATTATTTCGAATAAAATCAATGCATCCCAATAGTTATCAATACGCTATAATTGCACCTAACCGTAAAATGCTTAATCCAATCAGAAATCACGTTTTCTAAACTGTTTTCCTCTTCTTTCTTTTGGTTCAAACAAGTTTCTTTCTTCTTAATGATATAATTGTTTATTTACTTGATAGGTTATCCTTATTACTTATTGTTATCTTCCTTCTTTTTTCACAGTTTGCGCGTAGCTTGTTTACTCGTTACTGTTACTCATACCAGTACCACTCATATTTCATCTGCAATAAATAGTAATACCGAAGCAAGGAGACAATTTCTTCAAGTCAGTCAAAACTTGATTGATACGTGCTCCGCGGTGGTGTGGTTCGTTCGTTGTTCGGTTGCTCATAATATACAATATACCCGTTCATTTTTCTTGTTTGGTTTCTTCATCTTTTTCTTGCATAAAAATAAAACAAGTTTGTTTTCCTCTTTCTTCATGAACGATTACATTGTTTTCTTCAAACGGCAGCACAACAGCATAGCAGCAGCAAAACAATTCAGTATAAACAAGAAGCGACAGAAACATTAAGATAGACACACGTTACATTATTGAACATAGACATTTTTACTCTATTATCCTCATCATCATCATAACATTACATATTATTATCATTTCCTTTCCTTCTTCTTTTCTTTATTTTTTTCTTGATAAAGTGAGGAGTGAGTGTGCCAAACCTCCAAGAACCTTCGCTCTGATTGGTTATTCAGTAAAGTCTTACGATCACACAAAATGTTCTAGAAATGGAAAATGTATTCATCATTATTATTATTATTGATGCCACACTACCACCACCACCACCACCGCCAGCACTTCAGCTTTAAATGTCTTAACTTTTATTTATTTATTCATGCATAGCAAACATACGTGGTAGTGGTAAACGACAGTGCAATAGAGTGTTTCCTCTTTCTGTTGTTGTTCTGGGTTGATTTTTGTCATGAATTGTGAATTGAGTAAAGAGTAAAGCGCTGCTCTTGCTCAATTTCTTCTTCTTCTTTTGGACTATCTCTCTCGTCTCATCATTTTTCTTTGACGTAAAGGAACCAAACTTAAATTTATGTGCATAAAATAAATAAGCAATATTATACATAAAAAATATAGCCATTCACTCAGCTCACAATCGATCCAAAAAAGATTTTCTCACTTGAGAGCATCTCCTGACACTATTTTTTTCTTCTTCTGTTGTAAACAAATTTATTTCGCAAGCTTTGCAAAAAATATTGGCAATGTCCAGTCCACCAGAGAAAATGAAAGAGTCGAATGAGTGGGGAGAGGATCAGGAAAGGTGAAGGGGAAGGAATAGAAATTCGAGATAAAAAAAGTGTTTACAATTTATCTTTTATTTCCAATGCTCTTTTTTGCTAACTTATAATACCTATCATATTGCAGCAACATTTGTTCCCCTTTTAGTAGTATCTTCCTATTATTCTCCTATCAACAACAAAAAACAGCAACAGCAGAGATCCTCTTTTCTCACATCATATCAGCAGAATTGAGCAGCGCCTTTTTCTGTCAGGAAGGATTTTGTTCCTTCTCCTTCAAAATATTAGATAGAATAGAATTGTATGCATAAAAGCCTACTGTAGCATTTTGCAGCTTATGGGACGATGCGATATTAAGTCGACCGGCACCACTCTGTGAGCGTAGCGTCCATTGGTTACTTTACTTTCGAATGACAAAAAAGATGACCTTTTCATGTTTCAAAGTTGTTTCAATTTTAAAAAGAAGCAAACAACAATTTTTTTTGCAATCCTCATGTCATGATCATCATCATCATCATCTCCATCTGGTATTATGCTATTTTCTATTTACTATTACTATTGCCATTGCTATTTTGTTTCTTTTTTACCAAGCCTATGTGCGTTTATAATAGAGGGAATAAATCATTTTTGTGTACAAACCATTTTCAAGGTCTTTGGTACTTCTCCAAAGTTAAAGCTGATATTAAAGCGAAGCACATCTGCCCCTCAGCTCTCTCACTCTTTCATATTCTTCTCTCTTCGTCATTTATCTTCTCTTCTCTTTACATTTACATTCAATTCATACTAAAGTAAGAGGACCATAATAATCAACACAGATGACATGCAAAAATCCATTGTTGAAAGAGCAAAAAATATAAAAAATTGCCATTCTACAAATACTTCTACTCCCTCCTGGGCATTGTTTTCTTCTTAGGCTTTGGCTATTTAAACCGTGCCCATATAAAAAAAATAAATCCTCTGAGTTGAAGCTTTTGACTTGTTTTTTTCTCGTTACTTTTTTTGTTTCGTTTGTTTTGAATCTTTCCTTTTTAACACACTCTTCTGGCTCTGTTCTATTCAATGCTGATGAAGGTGGTGTGATGCTTTTGCCTGCTATTTCAATTTCAATCACGACGATGATATTTTAATGCGAAAGCCAAACTTAAACGCTAAAGCGCTGTAGCCAAAACCGTGCCATTAATTCCACCTTCATTATCAACTATTTAATCAGTACCAACCAGAACAAGCACCGGACCGGTCAGCATCGCACCGCATCGGTCCACCGCCATTAAATAGACTCTCCTCCAGTGCTGCAAACAGCAGAAGCAGCGATAGCATCAGAATAATCAAAGCAAAAGCAAAAGATTTTTTTTCTTTCTCCTCACATCCATTTTTCTTTTTGCCTCTCCCATTATTCTCCTTTGAATGTCTTTCATTTTCTCTCTATCTCTCTTTCTCTTGTGCTTTTATTTTCAATCGCTATTTCAATTGCTATTTTTAACGCGATTTATACTCACTCAGGTATAAAATCTTCCCCAAGAAAATAATAACATTATCGTGTTGTAAATTGTAAGTAAGGAGTTGTTGTTGTAACGTCGCACTTCCAAGATTTTTCCATTGTTTACCATTCTTGTTTATCGTCTTCTTCTCCTATTTTTCTACGCATGTTTGAGCATCATCTGGTTTGCTTTCCTCTCTCTCTCGCATTTTGAATTCGTTTCTTGGCTCTTGTTGGCTAACATACCCAAGTTGGTTGTTTGGAATCTCATATGCTGTGTTGAAATATTTGTAGCTGAGAAAAAAAAAGAAAATGCGTTTCGTACATTAGCTCATCGTAAGTTAAGTATCTTTTCCTCGTTACTCGGTCGTAGAAATTGAAACTCTTACTTTTTTTATAATAAAATATTTACAAAATTGTACTTAAAGGACTAATAGAATACAATACAATCCCATAACCCTTATCTTTAAAGCTTCTCTTTCTGGCTTAACATTTTTAGCTAAGCTTAGGTATATCTTAGGTTAAAAGTTTTTTGGCAGAATAACTAACAAGCCTTTCTTTCCTGCTTTAGAGCTTGAGCTCTTCTGCAAAAATGGTATCAGTTACACATTACATGAAATCAAGAGAAGAGAGAGAGTTGTTGTTTCGTTTGTTTAGAATTTGAATTGGAATAGAGAAAGAACAGAACAGCAGCGTAGCAGTGGCAGAGCTACTTCACCTTCTTTCCTCTTCGCAAAGAAAAGTGATGAGATTTATAGTTTTGTTTACAACTTTGAAAATGTTTTCAGAACAAGATTTTTTTGTGCTCTGCTGCTGCTGCTACTACTACTACTACTACTACTACTTGGTTTTGCCATTTTTGTGCCTCCACAAACCAACTAAACTTTTCCGAGCTTCCTTCTGCCCTTTTTCTTCTTGAAGAATTTTATTTGCTAAATGAGAAGCGTACCTGACATGGGAATAGGTAAGCTGGTTTCGCTTGTTGAAATCTTGTTTTTATTTTTTCAGTTCTCTGCGCAAAGAAAAAGAATGATGATGTTGCTTAACATTTTGTGTTTTAAGGGTGTCATGCCATACTACTACAAAATAACAAATAACAGAAACTTTACTACTGCCTTTACTACTCCGCTTAGATTTGAGAAGCTGCGCTGTGTGCAAAACTGAAAATGAACTTAAAATTGTATCGCATCACATAATATCGCACAAGTAAAAGATGCTTCAACGCTTGAACTTATAAGCTTATAGGTAAGCCACGAAATATTAAATGCAAATGAGCATAAGGTGAAGAAGATTTGCGAAAACAACATCATTTATATTTAGGCTTGACTTGATGAGTTATGGCATAATCATATAAATTTTTTTAACTTAAGACTAGAAATCCTCTTTGAGAATCAAGTTACACTAACCAACTTCAAACAGAGATGCTTTTATATAGCAGTTGCTGTTGTTGTTGATGCTGCAGTTGTACAATTCGTCGGGATGGATTGGATGTGGATTGAACAAACCGAGTCAAAGTGCAAAAACAACTTTTTCTTATTCGCGATTCATGATATCATGATTCTGATTAAACTTACTTCGGTTTAGTAAGTACAAAAATGTATTTACAAAGCACCCCACACAAATCTCGTGTTTTTATAATTTCAAAATAACAAGTTTCCTTCTTAAACTCACCTTCTTCTCTCCTCTTCCTTTTTAAGAAATTAATAGGCAAATACGTGCTATAGCATAACAATAACAGAACAAAGCTTATCGTTAATAAAGCGGGAGAAGAAGAAGAAGAAAAAAAATAGCTAAACAATGTTTAGTTTTCTTAGTTTGGAATTTGGAATAGGTCGAGTTGAATCGCTCGCTTAACCGCTTGTTTGCTGACTTGCTTGATCGCTGAAATAAAAATGATTTTGTTGTTGTTTTGCTGTTGGTTGTCGTGCTGCTCATTATGATTTGCATTTATTTGCATATAAAATGATTTTCTTATTCTTCTCCTGTTGCTGTTGAGTTAGAGTTTGAGTTGAGTTGAGCCCAGCAAAACAATCTAGTCCAGTTCATAAATAGTTACAACACTACCTACGTAATAAAAACAACATTATAAAATAAAATACTAACCAAAACTTTTAGAGTTTTAATTCGTTCTGGTTTTAGGTCATATATAACATGCTTAATAACTAACTGTCGATGTTGGAGAGCGAGCGGTTAGTCAGCAAAATGGGAATGGCAATTGTTATTTTGTTTTGTTTGGAAACTGGTACAGAAGTACTTTTGTAAAGAAGGAGAAGAATTTACTTAAAAAGTGATTGTTCATTCGTAATAATGTAGTAATAATGTATTCCAACTCGAAACAAACAAAAAAGTCCTTAGGCATTGGCATTTCAATTGGTACTAAAATACCAAAACATAAAACGTGGAGTTGGAGTTGGAGCAGCAGCAGCAATAGCACCAGAGCATAGTAATTTAATGGCACAACTCTTCTTCCCTGCTTTTCCAAATGGCGTGGCATGCATGGCATCGGCATCGCATGGCGCTGCGATACTGTTCTGGTCAAGAAATAAAAGGCTACTTTTTTGCCATCATCAACATCACATTGAACGAAAAACATTAAATAATTCTGTTTGAAGTTTGAAGCAAAGGAAAACTCCATTCCAAGAGAACTGCTATATGGTAGTGCCACGATGCTTGTTCATTTTTTATAGCTTCTGATTGCCGTTGCCGTTGAATATAACAAAACCTTTAAGAAAAACTTACTTTTACATTTTTGTATATTTTTTTCTCTCTAACTCTCTTCCTACTCAAAACGCAACTCTCTAGTCTCTTACAGGCTCTACACTCTAAAAACTGAAACTGAACACAATTTTATTTTATGGTGGCTAGTTCACCATTAAAGCATTTTTTATTTTAATTTCTTTTGGCACTCGACTCGATATATAAAACTACCAAAACTAGTCACACAGCCATAGTCATACAAGTCATAATCAAAGAGAATTAGTCAGCTTCAGTTTTAGTTTTTAGTGTGTGGAATAGAGTTTGAGAGAGAAGAGAATTGAGCATGTTTGAAATATCTCCGTACTCCGTAGTATGAACATTTTGCTGTAGAAAAGAGTAGAGAAGAACAAAGGAGAAAAAATTGTTGGATTTTTCTTGTTATTTAATGCTGTTCTTGCTTTACTTCTCGTTTTTCAGTACAGCAGAAGACCACTTCGTTAGTTAAGTTACTGTGCGCTGAAATGTTAAAGCTTTTATTTTATAACTCCACCACCACCGCCGTGCAAGAAGCAAAGCATGTGGAGAAGCAATAAAATTGAATAGCCGGCCGGTCAATAGGCACTTCAGAGAGAGAGAGAGAAGGAGAAAATGGAATATAAAAAATGCATTTTCTACTTTGTGAAACCTAAAATGTATGCTATAAAGGATGAGAAACGACTTTTTTCGAGTTTTTAATGGATTTTGCGTAGTTAATAGAACAGAACGAAAATGAAAGAGAAAGAGAAAGAAAATATCGTCATCATCTTCAAATATCATTTTCATTTCATCGTTTTCCTTGAAAAAGAACTAAAACTAAACAGGATTTCCAGCAAGAAGAAGAAGAATGCGTGAAAAAATTGAATAGGTGTAAGCAAATGAAATGAATATTTTGTTTCTCAAAATTTCAATAAAATTATTGTGCTTGACCCGCCTCTTCTTTTTTATGATGATGATTGAAAATGAATGAGATGAGAGATTTTCGTTTTACTTTGTTTAACACTTCTCTTACTTAATTCATTTGATACGACAAAGGTTGGATTTTCAACAAGACAGACGAAGCCAAACAACTGCAAAACAAAATTAAAGTGAAGTGAGCAGAGAGAAGCTCTTAAACAATTCCCATAATCCCATCCCCTTACTTGTCATCTTTTTTCTGTTGTTTCCCCTAAAAATGAAATACATAATATGGGTGAAGAAGGAAGATACTGATACTGATGAAATTGATGCTGATGCTATGTGTGATGGGAATGATGTGATGCATACCATTTTTATGACATGACATAATACTGGAGTCTGGAACATCCAGAAAGAATGGATTCTCGCTTAAATTTCTTTTAAGCTCATGTATTGTATTGGAATACCTACCTCACCACGACCGACCACAACTCCTCTCTTCTCAGCTCACAGGGAACGGTCATCGTGACATAAAAATGGTAATAAAAATACACAAGTGTAGTGTAAAAGAAGCGACGTTTCACACATGAAATGAAATGCGATGAAACTGAATTCTATTTTGTATAATATCCAGTCAGCCAGTGCAGTGCGCAGTGGAAGACACACTTCACTGCTGCTGCTGATACTCTCTCTGGAGAATTCCATACAATAAAACATCTTGTGCGATACCAGTACCACTACCACCAACCAACCGAATCAACCAAGCGATATTTGTGGTTCCAGAAGAAGAGCTGTGAATTTCCCAGATTCACTCACTCCCTCACTCAAATCACGACGATATGATGCGAATGCGATGCATTTTTCTCATTCATTCATTTCATCTTTCAAGTTTCAGTCTCATGGCATCGTGGCTCTTGTTATTTTTCATTTGGTTGAAATGAGGATGAAGAAGAAGGGAAATGAGAGAGGGAGAGTGAGTGAGGGAGGGAGGGAAAGTAAAAACCTGATAAAATATATAAGACTGGCCAAGAATAACATTAAATTTGAAGCTTACTCGAGACCTTGGGAAAAAATCGACACTCTGTTAGCAAAGTATCAGAAAACGTACTTAAAATCTCCCACTTCTCCTATCGCAAAAGTCATAAAAATTGGTGATAGTGGTCGGTTAGCAGATTCCTCTGAATGAAGAAAAGAAGAAGGCAATCGAATTAAACGAACAGTTTTTCTTCTGCCTTTCACAGCCATTACATATTGATGGAAAAAATGGGTGTTGCATTGCATCATCCCTAATGAAACGTTAAGATATATCATGAAAGTTTATTGCCGGCAGTCACTCACAACTGTCTATCTCTCTCAAAAAATGTGGATGGACTTACACAGGACAAAAAATGATGCAATGTCGAAACTTACTTTAGGATGATGCGAGCTTAAAGGGCTTAGCATTAAATGAGAATTAAATTTTGAAAATAAGTATAAGAACAATCAATACCTTACAAACATGTTGAGAAAAATAGTAATCTTATTGTAATTATTATAAGTGTAAATTTGGTAATATTGTGTCGGCGTATAGTCTAAATTAATATTCGATTAACTTTTTTCAGAAATTCTTATTTCCAGATTCAATAATAAAAAAGTAAGCTTTTTATTTTTCGAAGTTTTGAAGATTTGATTTGATTTAATATATAAGAAGGGGAATAAATTAAGTGTTCCTCAGAGAGTTCTTTATTTTTATGTGTCTGATTTGATTTGATTCTGTTTCCGTTTTATTTCCTATTCTCTTGACTTCCTTCCACTATTGCATTGCACTGTACTGTGTAAAGGGATATTATGTGTGAAATGTGATGTGAGTGTGAGTCCCTCCACGTTCAGCCGTTCATAATTACATTGTTCTCTGTTGATGATGATGATGATGAGAAGCTCAGTCAGAAGGACGGTGACTTTTATAGAATGTTCAGGAAATTATTTTTCTCGTAAAGGACTTGGCAGCGGGTGTAGACTTCTGTGGCAGCCCTCACAACTCCCTCGATTGCTTCCTTTACTTGAGCACTTGACATACTCCCGTCATGAAACTGTTCAGATTGAAAGGAAAAAAAGAGACAGGATATTGTTAGTTTAATTTAGTTTACTCTGATTAAATAAGGAACGGAGAGAGAAAGACATTGCATCATTAGCCAACAAAAGGAAAGAGTGGAAAACATTTTTTATAATTAAGTTTTGCGGATGGACTCGATTAATTAAGTCTTCTTTCTTACGTACGTTAGCAACTAGTTGATTTTTCTTTCCCACTGTGAGGAATGCTATACGTGCAATGTGCCGGCATGCCCACTGATGAAATGGCGCAAGAGTCCGATTATAAGCCTCTCTTCCCGCACTACCCACACCTTGGTCCGGTTTTAATGTGTTGAGGTTTGTCATAAATTCTGCTACAAAATCTGTTAGATAAAGGATGCAAAAATTACATTTTCGAGTTTCTTTTCTTTTTAGCATCTTCAAAAAAGTTGTTTTGTGTAAGCAAACCAAAGGTATTTTTTACTTACTGAGGGACCGATGCAAACTTAAAATAATCCTGGATCCATTTTCCTCCGGATTAAGTACATAGAGCCTTCTAACCTTCTCGAACGTAATCATTTTATCAATTGTTTTGTAAAATGGTGCGTAATCTCCAGATTTATACCTCCTCATGAGAGCAATTTTTGTCTTAATGTCTCTTCCAATGTTGTCTCGAATCAGGTTAGGAAAATTGTCTAACAGTCTAATTAAAACAAAACAAACAGAGGAGAAAAATCCAAATTAACAAAAGAACCAAGAAGGAATGCATACTACATATTTAATTGCTTCAAGCTACACCGGCATAATAATAGTACCATTTTAATTAATAGTTTATTTCACTATTAAAACATTACTTGCAAATTTCTCTGTAAGCGTTGAGGTAGCTGTCAAGGTCAATCTCTCCACTGGGATCCTTCACACAAGCCTCCAAGTGATATCTCAACGTTTCAATGTTAAATCTCTGTTGTTGCATTTGTCCTGAGCTAGACGCACTCAAAACACCTGATCCCCGACCACCATCACCGCTTGTTAATGATGCTCTCGAAGAATCATCTGCTGCTAGAGACGTTGGAGAAGGAATAACCACGGCTGCATCTCCATCTTCAACATTAACGACTGACGACAAGGACGAATCCTCCAACCCGCTGCTATTATTATTATTATCCATTTCGTCTTCCTCCTTCTCGATCTCCGTTTCCTCCCCCCGACTTCCTCCATCCAGGATTAGAGACGCAGGACCTTCCACAATGAATGCAGGACTCTCACCAGCAGTCAGCTTCGAAGAAAGGCTCACATTAATATTAGTCTCCTTCTCATTATTTGCCGATCCTTCTGATCCTGGCCCTGCTGCTGCTGCTGCAAAAGGTAAATCAGCCATGCTTTTAATTTTATATTATTGATTGTTGAAGGTGCTTGATTGATTGAATTTGAACGAATGGCTTCTTCCTTAACGAGGAGAAAAGCCTTCACGAAAAATTTTGAAATTGGAGGAAGAATTTCGCATACTGCGAATTCCGAATTTTGACGTTTCCAAGAACGAGAGTTGTATTCATGAAGAAATTATTAATTTAAATTCACTTAAAATGTAATTGATTGTGACGGAGCATAACAATTAAATGTAATGACATGACTACTAACTAAATTACATCGCTCATTTTCTCTTCTTCACATGACAATGATGGTGATTGCTTGTCATCTTCAGAGAAATTGGCAATAATGCGCAATGTCAAATTACGGAGAGAGATACAGATACCTATGCAGATAGAAAATGTCTTAATAAAGTACGTTGACATGACGAAGAAAAAAGATTTCATTTACAGATTTGCTGAACTTTTAAGTTTCGGTATTGTTCAAAGAAAGAAGCGTAAGTAAAACAGAAGAGTAACACATGGACGATGACGATGATGGTGAGCGTCATGATGATAATGATGATCATCATCGCCTCTGCTTCTTATCTGTCTTCTGTAGAACTCTCAATTTACGTTTGTTTTGCGGCAATGTTCCAGAAAACTTCGTAAATAAGCTAGTCAGAGTGGAGACAAAGTAGTTTCTAGATTCTCTAGATTGCCATCGTTCCTCTGACTTTATAACTCAAATAAAATTAATGTGTTGGAAAGGGTTTTCGGATAATTTGGCTTGGTGAAAGATATGAGGACAATGCAGCAGCAGATGATCACGACGATGCGCGATGATGTGTATGCATAAATAAATATATATAAACTATAAACATCTGTTTAAAGATTTGGAATGGACTGTTTTACTATGACTGACGCAATTCAATATGTAAAATCATCATAAAATTTTCAAAGATACTTTCTGTTTGGGAAGGAAGGAAAGTAAATAAAATACATTTTTTAAAAAAGAAAGAATGAAAGGCAAGTAGAGTGTGATACTGATGCTGATGGTGCTGCTTTTAAGGAGGAACTAAACAGAGAAAGGAAGAAGTTTTGCCAAAAAATAATTATTTTTTGAAATGTGTGCTATTAAACAGATGTGAAATGTATCATGTGCGTGGCGTGGCTTGTTTTCTCCCTATTTTATGTTTATGCATACTTCATCTCTTTTTCACCGCTGTTTTTAACTTCAAGTTAATGACCACTATAAATTTAATGGGGTGATACTACTGACACTACTACATGGCTAAGGAATGTCCTTTGTAACCTTCTTTTTTGAGAATTTAAAAGAAAATTTAAAATTACAGTAAAATTTATAGCTGTAAAATAATATGGTGGGCCGAAATATAAAAAATTACCGGCCGGCCGGTGTTTCACTATATAGTAGTAGATAGAATTTCCCTTTGTCCTTATCAAATATCAACTTGAGTTGTTTAAGTTTATTTTTGACTTAAAAGGACGATCATTGAACTATTTATAATCTTTTACAGACAGATAGCTAAACCTCAAGACAGAATGATCATGGCTAAGGTAATGGTGACAGCAATTTAAAATGACCATGAGAGAAAAAGTAGTAGCGCAGCAGCATAGCATGGCAATAAAATGCGTTCTGCTGTTCTTGACTTTTTTCTGTTGCAATTTTTTCTTAGAATCTGTAAAATTTATAGCTTGGCCTTCACTCATCAACACTTACTAAAATTGCCAATAATAATGATCTTGTTCCTTTCCTGTAGTACACAGTGCAATACTGGCTAGATACTCGCATCGATGCCATTGAATAATCGAATAGCTTTTTGTTCATTTGGCACGAAGAGTTTTTTGCTTACAGCTTAAGTTATAAGCCATTTTTCTTTTTACAAAAATTTATGTAGTGTCCGCTACATAGATTTGATTTGGTTGAAGCAACGTATATTTTCATTTAGTCATTCGTAAATGTAAATTGTTAAATTATTAGTAATCAACGATTTGAATCAATTAATTTGAATCACTTTCTTACAATTTTTTGCCCATCTAAATCATCAAACCATGCAAGTTGTTCACGTGCAAAGTAATATGCTAAAAATTTTCCAAAGCTTTTTTCTTCAAAAATTATATTTTATGCATAAAATATAGCAACAGCAATAGAATACAACTAATACAAGTACAATCCGGTACAAAGAAGATTACGATGCGATCGTCCTCACTCTTGGCATCACCGCATATTATGTAGTAATTAGTTTACGTAGTTTTCTTGGAATTGAACTCAACTTCCGAGAGAAAGAAAATAATTCTCATTTTTTTCTTGGCATTTGACAAGTACGCTCACTCACGGAGTGAAGGATCCTTTGTGAGAAGAGAAATGTGCTTTATGAGAAACTGCCATGCCAATGCCACCACCACCACTGCCATGCCGGTGCGGTGCAATGTGGTTTGAAAAAGTGATAGATATGTGGCATGGCGTGGTTTGGTTTACGTTCACGTTTGCTATGGTTCGGTTTTGTGTGTAAATGTGAATGCACCTCATGTCCTTAGTGAAGGATATCTATTTTTCTCGTAGTAGTAATAATATAAACTAAAAGAGAAAAATTTTCGCCTGAGAAAAAAATCACAAATTGAAAAAAAGCGAGGAAAGAAAGAAAGAAAGAAAGAGAAACCTTGTTTTCATTGCATTGCATATTCTCTCTCTAGATAAAATAGATTTTTCGCCAACCAACAACGATTTGACAGTTTGCCAGTGCCTTTTTGGAAGAAAAAATGAAAAAAAAAATAAAAATCCTTCCCACAAAACACAGAGCTGAACTTACACTATAACTTTACTATTTACTATGAATGCTCACTATATTCAGTGGATTTTTTTTCTTTGTGAATTTTTCCAAAGTGGAAAATTCTTAACCATTTCAGCAAATGCCAGAAAAAGATTACGAAATTCCAAAGTCCACTTTTACTACTACTACGCGCACGCTTGTTACAATTTTTATCATTATGAGATTTGACATGAATAGAGTTCAAGTTGAGTTAATTTTTTCGTTTTCTTCTGTTTTTTCTCTTTTCATTATTTTCTCGGTGGAGTAAGTTTAGAGCTGGTTAGTAGATGAGGGAAGGGAAGAGGTCATTAATTGTTCTCAAATAGACTAAATGAAACTGCCAAATGATGTGTATTAGATTTAAAAAGGTCATCATCATCAACATACTGATGGTGATGATAAAATTCTCTTTTCTCTTTCTATTACTTTGATCTCCTTTTTCTCCGCTGCAGTTTATTTTAAGTGGCGCCTCGAAAATGTGCAACGATAAAATAAATATTTCTTCCCTTCCTCCTCATTCATTCTCTCAACTCTCTCGGCAGTCAAACAAACAAACAAACAAACAAAGCTAGAATTTTTTTGAATTGGGGAACAGAATCAAGAAAAAGAGAGTGGAAAGGGAAATTACTAAAGTGTGAGTGTGAAAACGACCTCAACTAGTCCAGGTCATTGAATCTAATGGCCTTTGGACCTGCCAGAAGCATTAAGATAGGGCAATACATACAAACAAAGAGAGAAACGTTGTTCATAGTTGGTATGATGGCATAATGGCATTTGAGTCGTAATAGTAAAAAAGGGAAAGGGAGAGCAGAGCAGTACAGTACAGTGGTATCATGGCTTGGCTTTACTTCTCGTTGGAATTTCTGAATTTCTATTTCACACAATGAATGAAATAGTCACATCTCTTTTATCGCTAAAAAATTCCAAACAGCAGAGGAAACGAGAGAATCTCGGCAGCATTCAGTAGGAAGCAGAAAAAAGCAGCAGCAGCAGCGGAATGGAGCCAAAATAATAACAATGTTGTTGGCTATTTATGGTTATATATTTTAATGTGGAAGAGAGAGAAAAGGAAGAAGGGTGAAAGAAAGAAGAGAGAAAGAATCTTGGGAAAAACAAAAATCAAAGCTAATGGCTTGGAGGAGAAAACAGGAAAAGAAATCGCGTAAAAAAGATGTAAATGTTGTGGAGAAGAGAACCCCAGAAAAGAATGTGTAGGAAACAAGAAGGGGAAAAACCAGCCTTAGTATTACATCAGCAGTAAAGAATGGTGAAAAATGAGGGACATAAAGAATGAAGGAAGCAGTCGCCTGGTTTGAATTTACTTTTCTCCTAACTTGAGTGAAATGATTCCCTTTCCCCTTCTCAAGAAATTCTGTCAAGTCAAATATTTCCTTCGTTTATTTTTTTTCTTCCTTGTCATTAATACTTCCAGTCATTCCAGCAGGACTAAAAGAGAAAATGTCGCTTCCGTTTTGCTGGACGGACAAAAAAATGCTTCGTCGTTCGAGAATCTTTTTCCTGTAGTAAAAGGAAAGCATTTTTCCTCTTCTCCTTCTTTGTGTATTAAAACTTGATATCATATCGTATCATAATCACCATCTTTTTTATTCCATTCTAAGAGATTTTCTTCTAAAACTCCAATCTAAGAATCTATGTACATAATAATAAGGAATGGGAAAGATGGGGGAAAGAGAAGAATTACGGGGAAGAGGTCTTGCCAAATGACCCGATAAAAATGCATGAATGCTTCACAATCTCTTTTGAATAAAACTCCACAAGTTATTGCCAATTATTTGACCTCCATTTAAATAGTTACAAAAGTTTTTAGCCTTTCCAAATATCCATCCAATTCTATATAGGTAATAACTTTCTTTAGATTGGGATTCAGCTGATTTGCATGTTCCCATCATCATCATCAACAACAAACAACCATCAACATCCAAACGGAGACGAAAAATAGAGAAGCAGCATAACAGAAGGATGGAGCCAGCGGATAGTTTTTATTTCTGAAAGTAATGTTTTGATGTTCGAAATTGAGAAGCAAAGAAATGAAAATGTTTAAAGCTAAACGAACCAAAACCAAAGCCAAGTTTTTTTCTTACGTCCTCTCTCTCTCCGTTCCCTGATGATATGATCATGGTGATCACGTTTTTCACTTGACTTGTTTATCTTTATAAATTAAATAAAATACAATAAAGGATTTCCCATCGATTTGCATATTATATTGCATTAGGGCTTTCTCAGTGATTAAAGAGCAGAGCAGTGATTGAATTAAATGTTATTTTCTTATTGGTGGTGCCAACTGCCAGCTTCGTCCTTGTTTATTTTTCTTGTTGTCTTTTTCCAATCAAATAATGAGAGAGAAACATTTTATTCCATGTTGAATGCTGCCTTGAAGAGCTCTAGCCTAAACTAAATACATTTCCAATTTATCTCTCTCTCTCTCTCTTGAGAAGGTTTTGTTTGAGTTTTTAAGAAGTGGTATCACTTCCACTGGGAATGTATGACACTCCTCTGCTCCATGGTTGAATAAGAAAAAAACATTTTCGAATTCCCAAAGTGACGTCATATTAAAAAAGAAATAAAAATTACTCGTACGACCTACATCGAGTTTTAAAAAAAGGATTTTGTTTGCTTTTTAGTGTTCTATCAAGATAAATAAATGGTTCCAAGCAAAGGAAAGAAATTCATTCCAATTTCTTTATTTCATTTCAATTCAAGCTCTATTGCGTTTAAAAGTTTTTTATTTACGTACAAAAAGTATTTTTAAAAGTATTTTACTTTACTTTTAACGATTACATTATAATGCACTATATTACATCAGTCGACAATCGATTTGCATACCTAAATAAAAGTTAAACTCTTCTTCGTCTGCTGCTGTATTGTATTTTTATGTTGTATTTTTATTTTATTTTATAACATGTCCTTAAAATTACGTCAGATTAAATGATAAAAAAACCCGTAACCTTGTCTTATATTTTCATTATTTACTTTATTTGCAGAGGAGTTTTGAGAGAGAGAAATTACACAATTTAATTGAAAAAAGCTTTCTAGTTCAGTTCCAGATTAGAAAGTGTCTGTAGCTGTAGTGTAATATCTGATGCAATCCGGCGAGAAATGTGACGATGCGATGATGAGTGGAAATGGATCGATGATGATGATGACAAAACAAGTGTGTGTCTAGCAGTCTGAAAATCTTTGGTCGTTAAAAATTTTCTGCTGTACATATTTAGTTAAAGCAATAAAGCAGCAAAATTTCATTTCATTCATTCATTCTTATCATACATCCACGCATTTGTCATATCATCAGTGCATGTTATCTCAAAGACTCTGTCTCCTTCTCTCTCTTCTCTTCACAGCTTGACTATAAAACTTGAGAATCAAATAAAAATGGTTTCTAAAAAATTCCGAAGTTCAAAACCATGCATGGATGGATGTGTTGAAACTAAAACTAAAATTAAACGTTATTAATTTATTTTACTTTATTTCACAAGCTGTGTAGCACTCAGATTGTTAATGAGCAAACTGCCTTCTAAACTCTCAAAAAATTCTCCATTGTTCAATTTATTTTTTATTACCTTTCCACCGCCAACACTGCCGTCATCACTATCACCAACACCAACACACGCTAAAAAGCATTATATTAGTAAATGTGTGTCAGTAGTGGTATTATCATTATTTCCTCGGATATATTCTATATCGGTCGGACTGACCTTGCTTAACCGGTTTTTGGAAGGAATATTTCCATTAGGATATAAGATGACGAAGAAGGCGATTGACGATGAGTATCATGTCTTGTTTTTGTTGTATGTAAAAATGTAATCTATTTATCTATACATCACATCCTCCTCCATACACAGTCCACAGTCCATAGTACTTTGCAAAAATATTTTGCGAATTCCCAACTTACTTCTTTCTGCCATGTAAATCATTTTGTGTGTCTTATTTATTTTCACACATTGAAGAGAAACCCATGTTTTTTCTTCCCTTGATGAAAATAACTTTTAACCATCATAATATATTTATCTACGTTATTTTGCTTTCATCATCAAACAAGTTAGGTTTTAGATTGCCATTTTCGTCTGCCAACACATCGTTATTTTCTTTATTAGTAGAGTTTGCAGCAACAAGCAGAAGAAAGAAATGATGGTGATAATATTAATTCTACTTCTGACCTTGAAATTTCATGGAAGGCGGAGAGAGATAGAAACCCCGGCTTAATGTATATTCTGGTTTTTGACTTACTACGATGATGCGCGATACGATGAGACTTGCTTCCACACCGCAGTCTTAATAAATTCACTTTTATTATGTCAAATTTCCAAAATCTTCTCACTATTAGTCAAGAGGAGAAAGACAAGTGATACACGCACGGCCAACACACCCGAGATCGTTCGGAAAATTATGGTTTTGCATTGCCTGTAGCGTCTCTACGTGTGCTAGTAAGTAAAATATCTTCCAAAACGTAAGCTGGTCTAGGCAAAAGCCTTATCACAAGCGATTCAATGTTTGAAATTGTTACTTATAAGTTTTTACTACCTACTCGGTCAGTATTTATATACCTGTAATTTCATGCGCTTATGTTTTTTCAAAATTTTTTTGGTGGGCCCATAATTTACTCTAAAAAATTTGAAACGTGACAAAACACATAAATGATTCAATTTACAATCAAACTTTCAAAATGATAATCATTATGTGCCTCCTCTTCTACGTGACAAAACACATAAATTATTCAATTTACAATCAAACTTTCAAAATGATAATCATTATGTGCCTCCTCTTCCATGATTTCATTCTCATGCCAAGTTCCAACAGAATAAGAAGAGCCATTTTTCATAACTGCAGTAGCTTGTTGATTTTGCTTTTTTAAAAAATAGGTTGAAACGCTAAATTAAAAATTAGTTTTCCCAAAGAGGGTCATAATTTCTTTAATGCACATTACTCTTCCATGTCATCCTCCTCCTACTTTCGACTTTCAATTCCAATGAACACAAAAGTACATGATTTTTACTGAACTGACTTGAGCAATTGTTCACTTTTTTGCTTACTCATCATCATCATCATCATCTGCTTCATGTTCCATGATGTTGGTTTCTTAACCAATTGAACAAGTATTTCTTGGAACCGAAGAAAAGACCCTGTTTCGCCTTTTTGTTATTACTTTTGTGAAGCGAGTAGCCTTTCATTTCAGAGGCATTGTCAGCAATAAATCATTTAGAACTAAAGAAAAAGAACCTGCTTCCAATTCGAATACATTTTATCTTACTGACTGCTTCTACCGCACCGCAAACAAATCATACCAAACCAACCGACATATATATTATTTATATCACAAAAAATATGTAATCTCTTCAAAAATTATGGGTTTCACACTCCTCTTCACCAAATAAAGTTTTGTCTGCGCTGCTGATAACATGATTTTGGTGGAGGCATAAGAATATTTTGCACAAAACATCGCGTCAGCAAAAACTTAAGTTGCTCTTTTATGTAGTCCTTTACTTCTATCTTCTCTCAGGGTCATCAAATCTGTAAATCAGTGCCGGCAGTTGTAGTCACGCATAATTCATATTATTATTACGAGGATATTGATGATCATCATCATAAGTATAAAAAAGAAGAGAGATGAAGAGTTTTTTGGAGAGAGTATGAAAGATAAGACCAGTTTTTCTGTGTTTTCTGTTGAATAATGCTTTTTGTGTGTAAATTGTGTTGCTTTTAGGAGGAAGAGTGGAAATGAAAGAGCTGAAGAAGGTAAATTACAAAAAAAGCATAATTGGTTTGGCAAATCTCTATTCTGTACCGAATTTTCTATGCCTGTTTGGTTTTTTGTTGCGTTACATAAGAACCAAGACCATTTACATTTCAATGGCAAAGCAAAGAGAAGCAATAATAGCAAACTTGAACGTGATTCTCTATTAAGTTGAAAGGATTTTGCCAGAAAGATAAAAAATACTAACAATAAGAGCCGAGTGTAGATTGTAGAGGCAAGCGAGATATTATGTACTTAATAATAATCGCACACATCTCCCACTACAAATGAGTGTCACCTTCAAAGCCCAAGCCATTTTTCGCATGTCGGATTTATTCTTGAGTTACTAGTTTGTACTAAAGTAAAATGCATAATGTTCCTTTTTGTAGTACATAAAATAACGTAACATTATATTCTCGAAAGGATGAAATCGCAATTTTTTCTGGAACAAAAATTTTCAAAAATGGTAATTTTTGCGTAACATGTAATTGGTTTGAAATGTTTGTTTGTAAGTGGAACTAAAAACTGAAAGAAACAAAAAGGAACGCGAAGGAGTTTTTATTGTATGACCATTTAAATATAATAGAGTAGAAGAGAAGGGAAGTTGTGTTTATTTGAATTTGAGGCATTCTTTCAAAGGACTGCTCATTGGATACGGTGGTGGTGACTTAAAGAACCTTCATAGTTCGTATAAATAATCATCATTATCATCGTCATCATTGCATTGCATTGCCGACGCCGCCGTACTATGTTCTGTAAGGTTGGTTAGCCACATATACCGCACAAATGTCATTTCAACTTGGTTTCTTGATAAAAATATACTACATATATTTAAGTTAAGACTTGGGGTTGGAGAGAGATGTGGAACAAAGAGAGAGAGAAGTCAAGAAAAATCAGTCCAATTCCAACATGGAGTTGACAGATCTGATGAAAAAGTTTTTGGTTCAAGTTGTAGTCGAGTGGAGAAGAGTGAGATAGTTATTTTATTATGATGATGATGATGTCAGCAAAATCTCTGCTGCTGCAAAAGTTTTTCAATTCTTTTTCTGCAAAAACGAACTCTTTTCTAGAAGATCTTTAATAAAATAAAGTTTTTGGATGGTTTTTCGACTTTTACTTCTGAATCTTATAGAAAAAGGGCAGCAGCAGCGCGGCACTCGCGGCAGCAGAAGTTTTTAGAATTGGAAATGCGGTCGAGGTCGCAAATGCTGTTAACATCCCATTACATTTGACAAATTAAGTCTGCTTATACTTTTTCTTGAAGTCTCCTCGACCGAACAAAAATTTTCTGTTGAAGAAAGGAGTAGCAAGCAATGATGATAATGAGAATGTCCATCTCTCACTCGCTTCCTCACAATTTTCAGTCAGCTCAGCAAAACGAAAATTTCTCTTGACTTGTGTGCACCTGAATTACTCAGCGGAATAAATCTCCCCGATAATTAACTATTTTTTTTCTACAAATCTACGAGTTTTTGAAAACTCTAATGAAAAATGTCCATGTCCCGTGGTTTAATTTGAGAGAGTCCTCCTTTTTCTTTCCTTCAAAGTTAATAACGGTTTAGGTATTTTTGAGAATATGCTGATTATGATTACATTTAAAAAATTCTTATTCGTATTATAAATTAAAAGCAAGACAACTTGAATTTGAAGGTAAATTGCCACTAAGGAGGGAGATGGAAACAACCAAACGAAAGAAGGAACTGGAGGAGGATGATGAGGAAGATTTAATTCAGTTCGGCAATGCATGGCGATGAAGCAGCCGCAGTGGTCGTGTCAGAAACGAAGAAGAAGTGAGAAAAGAATGAAGGAACTGGAGGAGGATGATGAGGAAGATTTAATTCAGTTCGGCAATGCATGGCGATGAAGCAGCCGCAGTGGTCGTGTCAGAAACGAAGAAGAAGTGTGAAAAGAAAAAGAAATTGATGAACTCATATTACAGTTTGAAGTGAAGAAGCTGGAACATGCAGTCAATTACTTCAGCGTCCCGTATAGGGTTGAAATGGATTCCAATGGAAAGTTCTTCGTCTGGTTTGAGGAGCCTTTAAATTCGACGAAAGCGGAAAAACAATTCTTTGGATTCACCCCGATCTTTGTTGATGGCTACAGATGGAGCGAGATGCTTGTTCCCATAAACTTGGAGGAACGAATGGGATTGATGAGATTTACCATTCAGCTCCACTGGAAGTCAGTATTCGAAAAAACAATTCTTTGGATTCACCCCGATCTTTGTTGATGGCTACAGATGGAGCGAGATGCTTGTTCCCATAAACTTGGAGGAACGAAGGGGATTGATGAGATTTACGATTCAGCTCCACTGGAAGTCAGTATAATGCCAGTCTGGTTGAAGGTTGATAAAGATACGCTCAAAAATTATAGGAAGAAGTAGCAGGCGCTGCTGCACCAAGAATATCATCTCAGGTCGCAGTTGTAGCCCCGAAGACAATTGAGAGCCCCGAGAAAGCAGCAAACTCTGAAAGTAGGAAGGTGACAAAACGGTTGCAGCCTCAGCGAACTTCAAAAGTTTCAATCAGAGAAGCATCTCCCGAATCAGGTTCTAGTGATAGTGATACTGACGACGATGGACCTCTAATGATGCCTTTTATCGCTATGAAAAGGATCTCTCGAAGCAAACCAAGTTAAAAACGGAACAGTCAGTAGCAGCCCCAGTAGAGCTCCGTTATTGCAATGCGATTGGTTTAGAAGAAGTTCCCAGGCTCCTACCCCTCCAACAAATGTCACTTCTGAAGTGGATTCAAGACGAACGAAAACTCCGGAGATTGAAGAACGAAGGGAGCGTGCTACTTCTGCAGTTTCACCTGTTCGTACATCTATAGTTCCAGGAAATAGTCGGCATCATTAAAGGAACTCTGGACATCGTCTTTGGAGTGCTGGCACATGTGACTATACACCTTTCGTGTATTCAGTGGTTCGTAAAAGCATATTGATCTAAAGAGCTGACAATCTGTACTATAATTTAATTTTCTACGATTATCGAATTTGTTATAGCTAGAGGTTTTGAGTACTATAATATACTAACGTGCCACGTCATCAGATAGTATTTACTACGACAAGTAAAATTTGAGAATATAATATTTTTTTGTGATTTGTGACGTTCTCGTTATTGCTAAAATTGTCCATTTGTATAAAGTTAAACACTTTCGTCGCATCTATTTCGTTACATCAAGTAAAATCGATTAGAATCATTCCCCAACCATGAACAACCAATAAATCAACGATCATACCTCCTTCTCAAACAGTGAAACTTCATTCGAACGCGAAGTTTAGAATTTAGAATACAACCTCGATTACCTAACCTTAGGATTCAATCTTCTAGAACCTGGAGTTTACCCTATTTATTTTAAAGAAGGGTTAAAAGTGTTTTGTGAAGGGTCTGATGGATTAGATCAAGATCATCATGAGGTGAGTGTGTATAGTGTTGTTTAGGAATTAATTAAGTAATTAAAATACGTTTATAGTTTCAACAGCGAGAGTTACCTTTGGGCGAGCTAATTCAACGTGAACACCAGCAACAGCGGAAGGGCCTGGGTCTGCAGCAGCTGAAGGAGGGGAAGGAAAAGAATTCGGTTTAAAAGATTTCCAAATTCGAGAGAGAAGAGACTCTACAATGTCGTTGGCGATGATGGCTGTATGGTAGTAAACGGTTAAAATTGAATGTTTCTTCAAAACTTAAATATTGTATGTAAACTTGAATATGTAAGTTTTTGCGTGGCCATAATTCGTTATAATTATTTGACCTAAAGGATTCTGTGTTATTAATTAATTAAACCTAATCCTGTAATGAAGAAAGCTGGTCGTTTGAATAAATGTATATTTTTATACATCAATATCACGTGTCACGTGCGACATTCTGGCTTAAACCCAATTTGGCGAATTCGCTAACTTGAATGTTAACACTACACACTAACAATAGTAATTAATAATATTAATATCATTTTGATAAATCGCTCTCACTCTGTATCGGTATTTACTTCAACGAGGAGTAATGAGTAACCTTTTCCATAATGAGTTCAATAATAATTAATAATGTATAGTAATTAACGATTAATCAAAACGATAACGAGGAAGTTGCCGAGTTCATTCTCAAATCCTCGCTTAAATTCTCGGCGATGAATGTCCAGTCGAAATCAAAGATTCGTTTTGCTGCCGGATAAGGCTCTACATACTTCTTCTTCGTCCTCCTTCCTGAGTTAGATTTTTTTCGAAACTTTTTGGCCGGATTGTATCGAGCGAATGGTTCTGCCGGAGATATGCATTGGCAATATACGATAAGTGCTTTCACGATCGCCTCACTTTCCCATCTTGGATCTAGGATGGAGCTCATCTCACTTTTCTTAACGTTTGAAACAGAGCATTTTTAAGAAGCTGTGTTATGGTTATGGTATGGTTGCTGGATAAATCTCTGAAAAATTGTAAAAACATGTTTTTATAAATGTGAAATGAAATGACTTAGATCTATTCATGATTCATCATTCATGGTTTCGAGAACTTACTTTAAGGTGTAGTTCCTCCTCCCCTGAACTTGACATCAACCATTTCTCTGCCTATTCCAATTTGTCTTGATGTTATCCACTGCCGAATTCTCCATTTCTGCAAATGCTCTCCATCCCTTCACAGGTCTCCTAACCGAATGTCTTCCATTGGTAATCCCATTATTGATTCCTCTCCACACTGCTGCTTGACTCGTCACTGAAATCCAACTCGAACTTGACATCGACCGTTTATTTAATTATTTAATTAATTTGTAAAATACTTTAAAATAGGCGAAATGCGATAGAAAACGGGAGCGTGGCTTTGAAGGAGGTGATTGATGTGATAGGAAAATATCGGATCCCTCTGTGTCATGCACATGCGAATTCGAAAACACGACAAACGAACTCATCCATCATCAACACTAAAAACGTTCAAAATTGCTAAAAGCATTCATTTAAAAGGATCAAGCCAGTGTTAATTTTTAGCACAACTAAATTCTACGACCTACAGAAATCTGTAACGTTCAAGAGCAAGCAAAATACACTATTCTTTTTAATGACGTTGGCATTGTTCACTGGAGCTTTGCCATCGAGCAGTCAGAAAAGAGGAAAGCAAAATCATCCTATTATTCAACCCACAGAAAGGTGCATTGATGCTTTGCTAGTTTTGCTTTTGCTACTTGTGAAAGCTCTCGCTCGGTCTCTCAGCTAAACACAATGTAAATGTGAACATGTGATTTTGCGATCAGGTGTAGGTAAAGAAGAATGACGTGAAGTTAAAAACATGCGGAGGGACAAATAATTAAGTAAAATGTTATAATTAATTAGTTTTAACAAACTTTTGTATTTTTAGAGACGTAACAACACAATCGTGCTTTTTGTGATATGTTTTAAATATTGTTATTGTTGTAATTAGAATATTAGTTCATTTTAAAGTAAAGTTGCTCAAAATAATGGGCTCGGTAGAAGTGTTATCATCGTCGTCATCCGGAAAAATGACAATTGGACTGGCACCATTCGCTGCTTCACTTGTGGTAACTCATTTAGTTTTAATTGCAATTGAAAATTTAGAATCTAAGGCATCTTCTATGATTGATGGCGGATTTTTCTTTTGGTGATGTTACTTGTAAGTTTAATTTAACTAACAAATCTAAATCTCTGTTTTGTTGTTTGAAGGCTGGAAGTGCTGCAGGAACTGCCGTTGACATGATACTTTTCCCGTTGGACACAATTAAAACGAGATTACAAAGCAGAGGTGGGTTTTGGAAAAGTGGAGGATTTTCAGGAATTTACAGAGGAATCGGACCGGCGTTTGTGGGGTCTGCTCCAAACGGTACGATACGTTACTTGATGTTAATTTAAATAAATTACTAAACAGCCTTTTTGCTGATTAATAAAATATCCGGAAAGTGACGAATCAGCTGTTGTTGTTACTTGTACTTTAAAGAATGTTTTACATTTTATGTTTTTAGCTGCCGTGTTCTTTTGCACTTATGACACTTCCAAAAGACTGATGGAATCTTACTTAAAATCGGAAGGAAATCCAGCTATTCACATGACTGCTGCGTCTTTTGGAGAAATTGTAATTGTGTACTAATTCGCTTAATCGTTTAAAGCAGACTTGAGAATCTGCAGTTAGTAATAAAACAGTACAGTTTAGAGAGATAATTATGAATTTTTTCTTTAACTTTTAAAGATGGCGTGTATCGTTAGAGTTCCAGTGGAAGTAGTTAAACAGCGTCAACAGACATCCAAGAGAGCTGCTTCAACAATAATTAACGACACTTTTAAAGTTGAAGGCATTAGGGTACAGACGAAGCTTTAAACTAAATATTAAAATTAACAGTTACAGAGCTGGAGCGAGAGTGAGTGATTATCGATGTGTTATGTGTTGTTACTTCTGTCAACCGTGTTTAATTTTATTTTTGTAATTTGTAGGGATTTTACAGAGGCTATTTTAGTACGATATTTAGAGAGATTCCATTTTCAATAATCCAGTTTCCATTGTGGGAGTTTTTGAAGCGCCAGATTGTAAAACGTGAAGGTTCCTGTTCTCCATTTCACTCATCGTTATGTGGAGCATTAGCTGGTATGAAATATCTTTACTTTACTACTATAAAACACTTTTTTTTAAAACTAACTAAGTTTTAATTTATTATTGACCATTGTAATTAAATTAGCTATGTTATTATATATTTGTAATTGTACTTTGTTTTTCAGGAGGAATATCTGCAGCTTTAACGACCCCATTAGATGTCGCCAAAACTAGGATAATGCTAGCTGATGTTTCATCGATAGAATCTAAAGGAAAACTTTTGCCAGTATGGAAATTAATTTATAAACAAAATGGATTCAAAGGGTAAGTAGAATTTACTTCAGTAATCGTGTACACAATTAGGAAAATATTATAATACTAAAATAAATATAATTGTAAAATCGTTTATAGCAAAACCAACAATTTGCTAACATTTTTTTTATTTTTGATTGCCGTTCTTTAGCTTATTTGCTGGAGTACTTCCTAGGACAATGTGGA
>JAHZNJ010000782.1:0-13875 GCA_027744475.1 Lepidocyrtus cf. sotoi NNG-2020 | reverse complement strand
ATTGGTACGAGCAAAGTCCAACAAGTCTAATCTACTCTACCCCTCTTCTATAGAGTATTTTTGTCTTTTCTTCTCTGTGGTGTATGGCATGATGGCAGTGTAGTTTAATGTGTGTTTATGACATGCAAAACATGAGTCCCCTCATCATAAAAAAACAACCAAGTTTCTGCCTTGAGAGCTTGGGAGAGCATTAAATTTGTTTGGTGGTGGTGGTGGTTGGTAGGTATTTGAGAAGTTCATGCATGAACACAAATTCCATTTCATGATTTATTATCGATTGTTTTCCTCTGATTGTTATTAGATGTAAATTATTCAGAAAGATTAGATGATGAGGAGGACGAAGCGAAGCGATGCTTTCTAGACGACCAGACGAGATCACATTCATTTCACGCTATAATAACAATAATAATAATAAAATATTCGTAGAGCGAGAGAGCGGATTTTTCTAAACAGGTAAAAATGGAAAGAAGAAAAGAATTTTTGTACATATTTTGTTTATCTAAAATGAAAAAAAATTGTCGAAGAGGACGATTGGGTGGTAATAAGGGAGGAAAAAGGAAGCGTGATATCAGCTTACTGCAATCAATATTTTTATTGTACGTGCTGGAATAATAAAAAAGGCTTTTTCACTGCTGCTGGTGCTGCTGCTGTTCATAGAAAAACGAGAGAGAGAAAAAATTCAATTCACGTGCTTAGTTAGAGTTTAGGAGTTTGCCTAGGCTCGCCTCCTCAGGTAGGGGACTGAGAGAGAGAGATGTGACCATCCCATTTCTCTGACCTTTCGAAAAACTAATCGTCGTCGTATGAAAAAAGGAAAATAAAAGAGAGCAGCAGCAGCAACAGCAGAAACTTAGCAATTGCAGGTAAAAAAAATTCCAGCAGCAGCAGTAGCGGACAACGCAGAGATAAAAGAGATTTGACTTGGATTGAAGTGAAGTGAAATAGAATGCTCAATAAAATATTATACAAAAAGAATAAAAAAAATGGATAGCATCGTGTATCGTCGTGCCATGTTATGCTATGTTCTATGTTACGTTAAGTTATAAATGCCGGTTCGTTTTCGTTGTTCTTTCTCTGTTATGATGTTCGTCTATCGTAATCTCGTAGTAGTAGTAGTAGCGATGTAGTTGTAGTAGTAGTAAAAAAAATAATACAAGAAAGAAATTATAGTGAAAGATGTATGTAAATATGGGAGAAACGGGAAGTGGTTGCTGCTGTTGCTGCTGCTTCTGCTGATACAGGTCGATAATTCAACAGCAGCATGCGATGCGATATGGCCAACTGTAATTTCTCTGTAATAACGTATTATTTACATGAATAAAGTGTAGCATTGCTGAATTGCTGTGTATTTATTGACATTCCTTAGAAAAAAGGAATAGAATAGAAAAAAAGAAGAGAGAGAGAAAGGAAAAAAATGTTAGAAAATGGAAAGGTTTTTCCCCCGAGAGAGAGAAAGGAAAGGAAACGAGAATGAAGCTGGTGCGTAACAAGTTGCATTTTTTATAGAGTCGTATTCGTATAGTAATCTATATTGAATGGAGGAACGGAGGAATGGAATGGACATCGTAGCTTTTTAGATTGAATAGAATAATAATGCGAGTGAATGAATATATATCGATATATTTAAAGGGAAGAAGAAGTGGGAATAATAAAAACAAGAAGGACTCTATATTTTTTTGTTTTTTACTCACCTTTTCCTTCTTCTCTCAAGTTCAAGTAATTATAGGAAAACGGGAGTGAGTTGAGTTGAGGTGACTCGTTTCTTTAGAATTTGGAATTTAGAATGCCAAAATGATGGTTAGGCAGAATGATTGCTGCTGCTTTTGCTGCAGTTTTTATTTTATAGTACACTAAAGTAAAGTAAAAGTAAAAATGAGGTGCAAGCTAGAATAATAGTTTTTTCTTAGAATAAATGTCCATTTTCTTGGAAGTAAAAGTAAGACATTGCATTTATTTGCCACTTTCGTTCTCTGCTGCTGCTGCTGCTGCTCCCAGGTTTATTATTGTACGTGTACCTATGCGGGCTCAAACTGGAACTTCCTTTCTTTCATGCATTTTTTAAGATTGAAAGGGGAAGGGAGAGGAAAAGAGTGTGCTCTCTTGAATGCTAATTTGGGTTTCTAAGTTGAAGTTGGAGTGGAAAATAAGAAGAAGAACGAAAAGAGAAGAAGTGGTCAACAAAACAATTTGGGACTGGTGGTGGCTGCAGTGGCAGTAGTGAATTGAGCTGTTTTTTTAGCAAAATAGTTTTAGGAGGAGAAAGGAAACACACAGAAAATTGCCATTTCTGGTCTAGTCTTGCTTCTTTCTTGTCGTCGTAATAATAATAAAGTTGTCCAGCTGTGCAAATTAAAAAGTTTTTGAAGAAAAAGTGGACATTTTTATACTTTATTTTGCTGCTGTTCGTTGCTGACAAGAGTGAATTGTCAATCTTTGACGTTTTTAAAATGTAGAAAAATATTCCTACAATACGTTATTTTCAGGTGCGTTGTACTGGTATGCCTAGCCTTGGACTAAATAAATAAATAAATATGGAATTACATATATATAAGTATGATTTTAAGCGTTATCTTTTTTTAAAACTGCCTTTTCATTATTATTGCAAGCCTAAGGCACATAAAAATGTGCTTTTATTTTGTAAGTATTAAACTTTCGGTTTTGGCTTTATGACTTCATAACTTTTCCTAATAAAAATTGTTTAGAATGAATGAGCTCATACGCTAAAGTAAAGCTAAATCTATGGCTCCCCAAAATATGCTGTTTAACCGCCGCTGCACTGTATGCACTTTACTGCTCTGCTGTTCTTTGCGGTGTTCAGTTTTCAGGAGGAGAGCTAGGAGATCCTTGTTACTTTTTACAATGCGGTTTTGTCACGGGGTGTTGGGTCCTATTATTACGATTTTTATGTAATATTTAGATAAAGTAAAACTTTATTCCGCTGCTGGAGAGGGAAATAAAATTGTAAAGGGAGAATGAGAATGAGAATGGAAGGAAAGCATGCAGCAGCAGCAGACTCGTATCATGCACTTTTCCTTCCACCTGGCCAGGTCACTATGAAACTTATCTGTTATTATTGCTTTTGTACTCTTTTTCATTTACTCTTGCAGCATCGCATAGCTTTATTATGCGAAGTACGTACGTGCGTGCCTTAATTTGATTCTATTCTCGAGTAAAAATATAAAAAAGAATTCAAGAGGAAAGGGAAAATGATTTTTTTTTGTTTTTCTCTATATATCTGTATCTGTGGCTGCGTTACATTACATAACGGTCACATGCTGAGCTGATTTCACTCATTGCAATCGCAATATTGAAACGGAGAGTTAGAAGAGCTCATTTTTAAATCGTTGGAATGGAAGCATACCCGATTCTCCGTGCGTAAAGTTAAAGTTATCCAGCACTTATGTATTGTTGGTTTTATTTCGATGAATGGAAGAATGAGAAGAGCAGAGAAATTACTAATTACTGATACAGGATGTGTGAAGAAAAAGATGGAGAATGATCGTAGCAATTATTCTGGAGTCATATGAATTCAATAAAATTTAGCTAGTGGGTATATTACAGCTTCATTTGTGCATGAGCACCTACGCCACCTTTTTACTTTTAATTATGCAAGCAAATGTTTCATGAGGATATTCTCCCAGAACTATCTACTTGCACAAGTATTCCAAACTAAAGAAAAATATTTTAGTGGCGGTTCAGTTCAAAATATAAATTCTGTCACTGTAAACGTTAAAACTCTTTAATTGATTTCAATGACATTGCTTAGCTTTGAGTGAGTCACATGTGAATTTCTCTCACATGTGAGGAAGTTTCCTTGTGTGTATATTAATATGACGGCAATAATAATAATCAAAATGGAATGAATTGAATAGAAGCGGAAACTTTTTTGATACATGAAAATTGTATCTACCCTCTACCCTCTACAATATTCACACACGACATGCTCTTGACTATAACAGCAGCGTAACAAATGAATTCATTGAGAAACAGAAGAGAGGAGAGGATGAGTGTGAGTGAGAGTGAAAAAGGGCTGAGGGGATGCGGCGACAATGGAAGGCAAGAAGAAGAAGAAGATTGTGAAGTGCCTCTCACTTCTCTTCTCTCCCATCATCATCATCATCATACCCATACATAAAGGTGGATGGAGCTTACATAAGAGCACTCTTCAGCTTTTATATTTTTTAATGGAAATGTCTTCATTAAGAATTTCGATTTTTTTGGAAATGCTTTCAAAACACGCTACGTATGTTAAAAAATAAAGAGTTGAGTAAAAGTCCTTCCGTCATCCTCATCGCCTTTGCTTCCATCATAAACATAATAATCATCACCAATCGCAGTCATTGTCGCGCATATATTAATTTTAATTTTCTGTTTTTTTTCTGTGTAAAGTAGAAACTATGTACCTATTTATATTATACTGCTGAATTGAATTGAATGCGTGTGGCATGACGTGGCATGGCTTGAGTTTGTTTATAAAAAGCTGTAGTATGTAGTAATTTAGATCACAGAAAATAAGAATAAGAATAAAGTATACAAACAGCAAATAAACAAACAAGCACGACTTTTATTAGTAAAGTTTTCTTCTTCTTCTTTGGAACAGTAACCAAAAATCCAATTTCCAATCAAATTTTTATTTAACGTTATGGGAAAGCCGGTGACGTTTTTATGAGTGTGAGTGAGACCTTCGTAAATAAAGCGATGATCATTATTATATAGCGGTGATCAGCGCAGAGCAGTTGATTGAACTGCTGAATTATGAACATTTTAATTTTTCCAGTTTCCTAAACTGAACGTGAAATAATGATGAAGGCAGAGAAGAGAGAGAGAGAGAGGGAGAGAGAGAGAAGCAATAATCTTTTTTACCCTCGTTTTTTAATTGAAACTCTCTCTATGGGCGTATCCTCCTCCTTCAGAAACAAACACACTGCATTGCAGCAGTAAATACATTGAATTGCGTTTTCCGATTTGAGCAAAAGAATCCTTTTCTCTCTATTTTTATTGTTTTTTAGTCAATTTTCTTTCCCTTTTTGGACGTTTTTGTTGCTGTTGAGGGGCCACATAATATTTTACATGACATTTTCATTTTTCTATTAATCATCGTAATTCTGTATTTGAATTGAATGCTCTCAGCTTTAGCAATAAAGCATAGCTTTACTCATGGTTACTGAACACACACATCAAAAAAATCATATTTGGTCTTACTTCAAACTTCACCAAGCTCATTATAAAGTAAAATTAAACGTCTTCTCTCTGTTTGAAGAATCTCATTTTTTGGCCATATTGTTGTTCTGTTCTTCTTCTTTCGTACCGACAAGACAAGAAGAGACAAAGACAAGCTTGGCAAGTTATGTTTTTAATGAAGAATAATAAAATAAACCTATCTTGAAATGGATATGGACATAATAATCATCATCGTCATCGTCATCGTCACATCACATCACTTCACCGATGAATTGATAACTTCGCAATTGAGAAAGGAGTCACCTTACCCCCTTCATATTCGTTTTTCTCCTCCTTAAAAAACCGTTTTACGATTATATTAGGTATTATAGATAATGATGATAATATTACCTACATGGTTTACGCTTCGGCTTTAGCTTACATTAGCTATGCCTATGCTCATTGTTGATCAGTTTATTTGGGAGAATTATTATCGATCCTAACGCAACGTTTTATGCTGGTTTGTTTGGAATTGATATAAAAGGAGATATGATATGATATGATGGCGATGATGATGATGATGATGATGATAGTGATAGTGATGGAGGAAGAGCAACAAAAAACCGTCATCAAAAAAGAAAAAGAAAGAAAGGACTATACGGGAGTCCCAAACAGATAAAAATAATTGTTGATACTTTATTCGGTGGAAGCATGACATGACATAAGCTTTTACCTGTTCGTTTTTTTCTTTCTTCTTCCTTCCATAATATTCATAAAGAGCAGGAGCATCGGAGCAGCAACAGCAGCAGCAGCCATAGAACCGTGTCATAGTCATCATCATCATCAACAACAACATCGTCATTTTTTTCTAGTATCACATCGCAGTTGACTGGATTGGATAGCATGTCATGAATGATGATTGCATGACAGCTCGTGTCACGATATCTCATGAAGTGAAACAATAAAGGAGTAATGATACGTCGATGGAAGAGAGAGCGAGAGAGAGAAAGAAAGAGAGAAAAAAAGAAAGGAAGAAGAAACAGAACAAGAAGAGAGAAGTTAGACAGAAGCATATTTATTCATTTTTTATATTGATCCTTCTTTTCGTCGTTGGATGGTAAAGCTATATTATGGCTATGGCAAGAACAAAGACGACAGAGAGATGACGAGAACTACGACGATAGTTGTTGATGTTGATGAAAAACGGTATACAATAGAAATTCTCTCTCTCTCTCTCTCTCTCTTGGGGCTTTTATAATAATCATAATCAAAGGAGATGTGTGCATGTTTTGTATATATTTTGTCCAATATTATGTTGACGATGATGATGATGATGATGATGAATCAAAGGAACACTCACCAAAGACACTTTATTTGGGTGGAGGAAGCAACACAAGAAGAAGACATAGAAAAAGAAGAAGTAGGAGGAGGAGGTGGAGAAGGCGAACGAAGAAGAAAGCTCGAAAGGAGAGAAAAGTTTGTCAACGTGAGCGAGTGAGTGAGTGATATCTAGTTTGGTTTCGTTTCGCGGATGGCTTTAGTTTTTGAGTAGGATTTCGTGACTTACTGATAATTCGAAAGGAGAGAAAAGTTTGTCAACGTGAGCGAGTGAGTGAGTGATATCTAGTTTGGTTTCGTTTCGCGGATGGCTTTAGTTTTTGAGTAGGATTTCGTGACTTACTGATAAAAAATAGAAAAAAAGGGTTGAGGTTTTTCTGAGTGTGGAGAGTTTTTTTGCTTTTGGTTATGATGATGATAATGATGATGATGATGTTGATAATAATAATAATAATGGTAACGATACGATAGTGGTGGTGTAAAGGGTGATGGCAGAAAACTTTCAAGGAGAAGACAGACAAAAGTTATTTTGAATTTTTTTTCGATTGATTATTATTACAGTACATAGCATAGGCGCTGTTGTGCGTGTCATTGTCATAATAGAAGTTACATGAAACTTATTGTGATTTGTTCAACCCGGTACTTGTCTTGGCAAAATATTTTTTGCTGTTGCATTTGCATTGCTCTGTATGTAATATGCACAGGAAGAGAAAGAATAATATATTACGTGGGTTGTTTAAGGAAGCAAGGCTTGGGTAGGTAGAAAAATATCTACCCTAATTTTTTAACTATTCTTTTATTTTTTTTAGAACAAAAAGAATATTTTTGGTGGTGTACTGTACACTGTACAGTTGCACTGGTTGCAGCAGCGATAATAATGACTATGTTATGTTATGTCGGTAATAATTTTCCCCTTTATGATGCCGCAGCAGCGGTAACAATAAAAGGAAGAACAAAAGAAGCTCTGCTGCTGCTGCTCTGCTACTATATAGGCAGAAATGATGACATTAATCAAAGAGAATTCTTCTTGGGTCTCCCTTAATTATTCTCATTTCCGGTGATCTAGTAATTCGTGCCTTGTGTGTGTAATATGAATAGAGACACAAAATAAAAGGACAGCAGCAGCAGTATCATCATCATCGCCATCATCGTCATAGCTAACCGCAAACAATAGGAATTGAAAATTACCTCGCCGCTGCGCTGCTGCTGCTACTCTAAGGAAAAATCGTTACTACCACATTTAGTCCACTTGCGACAACAACACACAACAGCACGGGCTCTACTTTTGCTGCTGCTGCCGCTGCTGCGGCGTATAAAATTGCCTCGTTTTAACTTTTTTTCTACTTACACACAGGTACCGATGCTGCTGCTTTGATATTATAAGAGGACGACAAGGCATAAACATAACATAACCTTATCCGCCTCTTAAGCCCATTTCATTTAAAACTAAGTGCTCATAATCATGCAATGTTTGTGTGTAAGTTAAGTGTAGTTAGAGGAAAATGGTAAAATGCTTCTTCTCTTCTTCGTGTGAAATTTTCTGTTTTTGTGTGTGTATCAAATTCAAAATCGGTGGGACAAGTACGTTAGTAGATAGAATGAGAATAAGCTCTTCCAGGTTCTCGATTTTTTCCCTTCTTCTTCTTCTTCTCTTTCTCCAACCATCCATTAATAAGTGGTTGTGGCGGTCTAAACGACGTACGTAAAGAGAGAGAGAGAGAGAGAGAGAAAAGAGAGTAAGCTATAAATAGAGCTCGTTTTTCTATTAGGCAATATCCTATGCATTGGTTCTCTCTCTCTCTCTGGCTTTCTTTTTCTATCTATCTCGTTCAACAGCAGCGGCAGCAGCAGCAAAGTACTTAAAGTTGTGGCTATTGCTTGACGGTGGTTAACTGGAAATGATAATGACAGAGCGTGAACTGAACGGTGAACTCTCTTTCTCGAAGGAGAAGAGTGAAGTGTAGAAGAAGGTGGCATGGATAAAGACGGCGGTGGTGGAGCAAAAGCCTAAAAAGCAAACTATTTTCTTTTTCTTTCTAAAAAGGACTACTTTCTTCTTCTTCTGCTTTACTTGTCTCCTTTCGCCTTCTTTTACTTCTCCTTTCCGAAAACATTTTCTTGGTCCGTCTCCTTGAATAAACTATTCACAAGTTTTTTGGTCGTTGGATGGTTGGTTGGTGGATTAAGGAGTAAAAGTAAAATTTTCTGTATAGGTTCTCATTTAACTTGCCACCACCACCACCCTACCACCCTACCACCGCCACTATTACTACCGTATCGTAATCGTCGTCGTTGTGTCGTCGTAGGAAAAAGGAAAAGGAAAGAAAGAAAAGGGAATGGTGGTTGGTAGTAGAAATTTCGAGATTTTCGCAAATGCCTTTTTCACTTTCTTCATTAATGACTGGTGTGGTATGGTGACCACCTTAAAAAAGTTGAAAAGGTTTCAGTTTAGCTCAGCTCACAGTCACAGTTTCATTATATAAGGCTTCCCTTCTTTCGCTTTCTTACTTCCTTACTTACGTTGTTACGTTACAGCAGCTCTTTTCATTTCACTCCCTCCCTTTATGTATAATTCCCTGTTTTTATATCAATGGACGCGGAGGAGAGTTGGTGGGCGTTTTACCGTTCCCTGTCATTCACTTACTTAGGTACATTGAATTGGATAAAGGAACGTTGGCAATGGTGGTGGTGGTGGCACGAATATAATTTTTTTCTTCTTCTTCTTTTGGAAAAATAGTAAAATAGTAATAGTGGATGGGATTTGAGCGACTTCTCGTCTGAATTTTGTAAACTCTTCTGTTCAGTCGCCCGCTGTAATGTAATGTAAGTATATTGCCACCTCCTTTCTTCTCATCTTGGAAGAAGAAGAACAAACGCATATTAATATACTTGTAAGGCTTTCCACTTTCCTTCTTGCACTCACACACGATTGAGCCGGGTGGCTTAAGAATTATTATATAAGAGCCGGGAGAGTTTACCGGCTTTGTCATGTCATGCCCTCTTCTCCTCTCCTCTTCTTCTCTTCTGCCACTGCCACTACCATTACTACCACGCTCATGTGATGTGATGTGGTATGGTGTGGTTCGGATAATGATACTCTATAAAAGTAACATCCTGCCTGGATCTGGATGCCATGGCACGATATATATTCTTTTCTCCTCCCGGTTAAACATTAAACTTTCTCTCTCTCTCTTTCTTTTCGGTTATTACTTTACATATCTGTATAGATGGGGAGAAAGAAAGAGAGAAGGAGCCTTCACTCTTTCGAATTTTATTCACTTCACTCTGCTACCCAAAGCACGGACTATTTTATGCCTGAACATAAGCCAGGGAAAAGGTCTTCCTGGATTCATATCAAACTAATGTGGAATGGCGAAGAGCTGAAACTGAAACTGAAGCAACACTTTGCCTTCTTCTCTCAATTCTCTTTTCTATCCATCCAGTTTATCGGTGGACTCATACACATATTAAGTCTTTTTCTCTTCTCTTCCTTTCCCTTCTCTTCTTCCTTCACTCACTTTTGTTATTGTGTAAGTGTGGAGGAGCAAAGCTGAGGCTGCTGATACTGTTGTTGAGAAAAAAGAGTTGGAACTGGAACGACTGAGAGAAAGAGAGAAAATATCAAAGCTTCAATTTTACTACTAGATCAGCTTTCCTTTATCTTGGTGGAGGTGGTGGTGGTGGTCGGGTAATAAAATGGAGGAATGTGTAGTCAAAGCACGTATGAATTTTGTTTCCGGACCATGGCACCTGCTGTCTTGAATTTGTATAGAGTAGTGTGCACTGGATGACTTGATATTAGAGGAGAAAATGCACGCACAACCACCACCACCACTACCATCGTCATCAACGTGCAGAGGGTTCTTTCCCAAGTGCTTTTTTTACTTCCAGAAAAACAATAGCGGTTCACTCACAACTTATATGAAGCAGGTCTTTATGAATTGTATTGTATCAAGCCTAGACAAAAATAAAATTTTACTTTTATTTTATTTGTCGATTGATATGAAAAGGCAGGAAAGGAAGGAACATACATACACGCTACCTCTATGCTCTCCCTTCTAATTTTAATACGCTTTTAACTATCTCTCCAGCATACGTACGTACATGTTACTTGCTTAATGATATATTAGCCAAGTTTGAATAAGAAGGCTTTGGGGCATGTGCTAAATCTCTTAAAGTAAAAGTAACGGCAGCGGCAATTCGAATTGATCAGAGAAAATTACGTCATCATAACAATATAATAATATTCCTCCCTCTCTATTCTATTGTTAGGCATCATTAGAATTTTTTAGAAATTTATCAAAAAAGGAACCCGCTCAACAGCAACAGAAACGACAAAGCGTAGAGCAGAGCTCTATAGTTCTTGTCTTACTATTCATAAAAGAAAAATCGTCGTGGACATGTCAGCTTGCTTGCAAAATTTACTTTTAATAGTTTGAAAAGGACTTGATTTGAATGAGAAAAATTACACATTTCATTTGAAGTAAAAAAAAAGTAGCACAAGAGCAGAGCAGAGCAGAGAAGCAGATATCAAAAACTAGACAATGCGACGAGAAAAAATAAAGAAAGAAAAAATGCGTTCAAAGGAAAAGTTCTATTCATCCTTTGGAAAGCCCTCTTCATTCTCTCTCTCATATCTTCATCTTCTGTCTCTTTCTTTCTGCTTTTCCCAAATACCTTTTTCATTTCCATATATATACTCCATCCGTACTTACTCCACTCCACTCACTTGTATTTCTTCTTCTTCTTCTTCTTCTTCTTTTACTCATTTGGAGAATGGAAAAAGAAAAGGAATAAAGAAAAAGAAAGAAAGAAAGAAAGAAAAAAGGATTTTACAATCATCGTCTTCATCTTCAGTAGAAAAAGAAGAAGAAGATACCTCTTCCTTCTCTTTCTTTTCTTTTCTTTGCTAAAGTAGCGTATTTCCAGCAGCAGCACTACCACCACCACCGTTTTCTAATCTTCCCGTAAAAAATAAGCTGCCTCCTGCCTCCTCCTCCAGTCCATAAGTATAGCAAGCAGCAGCAACAGCAGCAGCATCATCCTTAAATATTCAAATGTTGTAGGATTTTTTTTCAAAAACATAAAAAAAGATGAAAGGAAAAGACCGGCTTTCACTTTTTCCTTCTTATAAAAAAGAGGGAGAAAAAAGCGTATAAAGAATCCCTGCTGATACTTTCTCTCTCTCTCTCTCTTTCGTTTGCTTATAATATAACTATTTATGCTGCTTTGTGACGAGTAGTGAGTGAGTAGCACGGCTGGTTATGTTATGCCTTGAAGAAGATTTTTTTTCTTTCTTATTCCCAACCAAACTCTAAAATGTCGTTCAGTTTTGCTTTTGCTGATAGCTGTCTCCCTTCTTATTTTCTCTGTTTCCTTGTCTTTCCGCATATTTTTGTTCTTGTCTCATCTGTAAAAATGGAATTGAGCTAAAGCTGCTGCTACTGTTGCTGCAGCGGTATCTTTTTTCTTTTCTCTTTCTCTCTCTCTGAATAAAAACGATGACGAGTAAAAGAAGTAGAGATGATGATGATGACAAGAAAGATGATGAGAGTGAGTGAGAGAGAGAAGATGATGATGATGTTGATGATGATGAGGATGACGGGGATAGAAAAGAGCCTTTTGTTCCATCCACCTCATCATCATCATCATAGAAAATGGAAAAGGTTACATAAGTACACATCCATGCATATACTTATCCATTTCATAATTTTTTTATAAGTTGAAGAGAAAGATGAAGAGAGAAAAGCGGGATGTTCCAGTTGATTGTGAATCATCATTAAATTGTGAAAAAATGGAGAGGGAATGAAAAGAGCGGATAAAAAATGAAAAAGAGTTGAAGAAAGAATCATAACATTGCTTGAAAGGGAATATTTTTTTTCTTCTATTCATGCAAATCAGTCTAGTGAAATGCTTGTTGTGGTGATAGTGATGATGATGATGATCATAGAAAGAGAGTGAAAGAGTGAAGAACACACGGAGCCGGTGAATATTAGTTGGTGACAGGAGTTTTGAGACGCTGCTGCTGCTGCTGCTGTTACTGTTCTTGTAAGTGTATTATTATTATTATCATCATCATAGTTCATAGTGAAGATCATTATTAAATGCAAAAAAACGGAGAAGGAGAAGAATGAAAAGATAAAAGTTATAATGTATGCATCATTCTCTAGGTTTTAGATAATATGTGTGTAAGGTAGTAAGAAAAAATGAAAGAAGGGTTAAAAGAGCTGCTGGGACAGCAGCAGTAGCGGCAGGAGTCATATCTTTCTCTCTCTCTCTCGTGAAAGTTTTCATTATTTTATTCATTCATTCACTCTCTTTCTTTCTCATCTCATTTCTTTCCCTTTTTTTGTGAACAGCCAAGCCAAGCCAGTGAACTTCTAACGAACGGAATATGAAAAAGAAAAGGAAAACTGTGTTTTTCAATATTCCGTCGGAAAAAATGACCTTATGCAGATGTACAAAGACTATTACTATGAATATGAAGAAGCATTCTTTTGAAAATATATAATATGAAGATGAAGAAGAGCAGAACAGGTAGCCGACGAGCAGCAGAGCCTCGTCATAATAAGAGAAAGAAAAGAGAGTGTGATGTGGCGTGTAACAGATCCCTTCAATTTCGCCTTTCCCCTGCTGCTGCTGCTGCTGTTGTGAAGTGAAAAGAGCTAAAGAGAGAGAGAGAAATGGTTGAAGCCGAAGGTGCACCAGCAGCAGGAGCAGCAGCCGAACACAAAGCCCATTCATGTGGAAATGGGAAGGCAACTAGGCTTAACCTGTCATCCTTTATTATTCCAATTCAGAAAAGTAGCAGTAATATGAATATGAATTCTTCCTTTTACCATTTTTATTTAAAAATGAAAAAATGAAAGAAAGAGTTACGAAAAAAGATAATTTTATGCAAAAAGAAGAAAAAAAAGAAGGACCAAAAAATGTTTCAACTGAAAACTGAGCTGAGACCTTCCGTCAATACCGTTTTTTTCACACTGATACTGATGAAAGACGCTGCTGCCGTTGCTGCCGCTTACTCTTCTTCTTTTAACTCAAACCCTTTTTTCGTTTAGCTTAGTTTTTTAAAGCATTTTTTAAAAAAGTAAAAAAAATGATGATGATGAAAAAAGTAGGGCGATTCATGACGAAAGTTTTTTTTTCAATTTTCATCATATCTCTCTCTCTCTCTTCTCCCTTCTCTTCTTTTTTTTACTCAATTTTCCTTTCTATAAGTAACGTACGTAACTTATGTGCATGGTGGATACATTAGTATCTGTCGGAAGGGAACATGATTGGAACTTGTATTTACTTTTTTTACGGATGATGATAAATTAATCTTGTTCCAGAAGTGACAGCATTCTAAATAGAACGCGTATAAAAGAAGTATTT
>JAHZNJ010000781.1:0-20505 GCA_027744475.1 Lepidocyrtus cf. sotoi NNG-2020 | reverse complement strand
ATGTACTTTCTAGCATGACGGTATTGTATCATCATCATCATCATCATCATCATCATCATCATCATCATCATCACTTCATCAGAATTTAAGCGCGGAAGGCCTAAAAAGGGACATGTTGTAAAACTAAAAGATGCTGAAATGCAAACCACGTCGTTGTCATGCATAATGTATTTGTACACCTTCAAAGATTACTCTTGCCTATCTATAATGCTTCCTTGCTCCTATATTTCAGTGTTCTCTTCATCGTCATTTTGTTACAACATTGCTTACATTTACATCAAAGTAATCCGGTGTTGAAAAGAAAGGTTTTATCATTTTACTCGTGTGCGATTGATTCGCGAACTCGAACGCAATCTACAAATCAGCCACCGTCACAACCACAGAGTCACTCTCTTTCTTCATTTGAAGCTTTTCCCCTCGTCTACTTCTTCTGCTGGTTTGAGAAAGTCCCTGTGTTTGATTTTAGCTGTGTGTGTGCTGAGTTGAAACAATTAACGTGTGGCTCTAATGAAAGAAACGTGATAAAAATGGATGAGACGAAAAATAGCAGACTTGATTGTCCTACTTACAAAAACGGGCACATTATTATTTCAAAATATATTTATTTTTAGACATTCCTAAAATTCTATTTTTATTTAATTTTTATCTTTCCTTCCTTTCTATTTCCGACAAATGTAACGTAATTTTGTATATTTTTATTTTTTGCTTTGGGCACAATTATGCTGGCAGAGCTTTATAAAATGAGATGTGATGACTGCCAGGATTTTCCAGAACATTAAAAATTCCGTACCGTACCAGCATGCAGCATCAGCGCAGCAGCATTAACTGAAAAGCTAAACAAGCTGACGTAATGAGAAAGGATGAATTCGGCTGGAAATGGAAAGGCGGAATAATGACTAATGAGGGAACATGATACTACGGCTGCTTTCATTAAGGATGACAATACAAAGCCAAAAACAAGAGGAAAACAGCGAACGTAAAAGAGAGAGAGGAAATATCTGGTAGGATAAAATTATCCTAACCTTATTATAAATCTTGACGAGTTGAGGAATTTTCGTTTTATTTTTATTTTTGGCCATTGTTCATTTTTCAGGTTGTACTTATGTGCTTAACTTACTTGTTCTCTCCCTGCCTCGTTCTCTATTAACATTGCAGATTATTTAGTCCTTCCTACTACTGTACATTATTACATAAAAATGAAGCGGAAGGAAGGGAACGGTCCTTGAATTTAAAGAGTAAGTTTTGAATAAAGTGTTGGGTAAAGAGAAAGGAGAAGAGAAAAGCAAAGTAAACAGAATTGCGATGCTTATGATGCAATGGTCCAAGTTTTTTTTAACCAACCGCTGAGCTAATGTGAGTGAGTTCATGTCATACTTTTCACTACAGTCAAGCAGTCATCGTGGAAAGAATGTTTATTTGTTTATTCTGCTGCTGCTGCTACTACTGCATTTTATTAAAAACTAAAACATTTGCTTTAGTAAGCTAAAAGTTATGATTACGTACGCCATGCCAAAATGATAGGATAAATATGTATGACCAGTAAACGTGTTATATTTTCGTATTATGATTACAGATATTTCGTTATCCTTCCGTTCAACAGCAGCAGCAGCAAAACAAGAACGTTTCAAAATGTAAAATATTACTTTACTGCTAAAATAAACAGTAAATGTTTTATAATAATAGAGCTTCAGAAATTCCAGTCCAGACTGTGCAGATGTAAATGTAATAGTGATGATCGTAGTACTTAAGTAATATATTCGAGGAGGAGAGGAGGAAGGAGAGAGAATTCTGTTGTGGAGATATTTTCTTCTTCCTTTCCTTTCCTACAGGGAAATTTCAGCTCATTTGTTATTTTCATTTTGACAGGTTTTATGCAGAGTGGAAAATGATATGATCCGTGTGCAATGTACAATAAACCAAACGTGTGTAATGTGTGTGTGTGTGTACTTTACTTTTACTTAACTCATTGTTTGCAGTGAAGTGGAAACTCTCTCACTCACTCTCTCTGCTCTACGCAGTTGGCTTTTTACCTAAATGTGGATTTTAATAAATATTTATTGCAAAAAGCGAAAGAGAGAGAAAGAGAGGAAGAGAAAGAAAAGGGAATTCACATTTGAAACTATGAATGCATTTTGGTGGACGCTTAAGTGTTCTGTTCTCTGTTGTTTTGGTTTTTGATTGACGATGAAGGAGAACAAGTGAAAAACGACGAAAGTATTGTACTCGTACAGTACTGGTGCTGCTGCTATTATTACGAGCTAATGTGCATGTGAAATCAATCCATTAGACATCATCGGAGCTGGAGCAAAGTGAAAAGTATTATTCTTGCATTGTATTCTATTGCATTAGTAGCAAGCTCAAGCTCCTTCCATTTTGTTGGATTTGGATTTGGAAGGGTAAATATACAGTTAATCATGTAGATTGAGCGTTTTATTGATTTTGTTGTTGTTTCAATTTTCCTTTTTCCAATTTAAAAATTGCATATTTACACGGAATTTGTTCTGTTCTCTGTTGTTTTGGTTTTTGATTGACGATGAAGGAGAACAAGTGAAAAACGACGAAAGTATTGTACTCGTACAGTACTGGTGCTGCTGCTACTATTATTACGAGCTAATGTGCATGTGAAATCAATCCATTAGACAACATTCGAGCTGGAGCAGAGTGAAAAGTATTATTCTTGCATTGTATTGCATTGGTAGTAAGCTCAAGCTCCTTCCGTTTTGTTGGATTTGGATTTGGAAGGGTAAATATACAGTTAATCATGTAGATTGAGCGTTTTATTGATTTTGTTGTTGTTTCAATTTTCCTTTTTCCAATTTAAAAATTGCATGTTTACACGGAATATAACATAACATGATGAAAACTCCAAATGCCGTTTTTAACGAAATTTAGACTACGTATGGCATAAAACAGGTAGATTTTGAAAGCGAATGGATGCATCAGATTGCCAATACAAAAACCTTGAAAAAATAACAAAATAAATAATTTTCTTTATAAAGATTGTAGTCGAGGTTCTTCTTTTGCCAATCAACACCCATTTAATTAGCTTTGTATTATTATGCTGAAAGTGCTGATTACTTTTATTTATTTAAATTATGTAATAGTATTTACGAATGGCATGACGTGTGCAAACTGCAAATGTGTAATAGTGACTTAGTGACATGACACTGCACTATTTTAACGAAATATTCTTCGAAGCAAAGTTCAAGTCCAAAAAATATTTATATGCATATTGATAACTTATTTGTAGTTAGATTGTGTGGTTTCTTGCCAAGGTATAACATAATCAGTAAAACGAATTATGCAAAAGTTAGCATATTGTACATTTTTTTTGAAAATCAGAGCAAAAAGTACTAATACAGTTAAAGTACTACACTAGATAGTACTTAACCTTAAAATTAACTGTGGATCAGCATAATATAATATTTTCTGTTATAATTCACAACTTCTAGAAAGAACTGCACTGCATAATATAAGGAATTATTGATGTACTATTAGTAGTTACCGTTAATTTTGCAACACTTTATAACACGAACTCTCTTCACAAGCTGATGATAACAAACAAAAAAATGAAGTTTTCGTGTGAAAGTCACAAATCAAAAGAAAACTCGAATTCAGCTTCTCTTAGTCTTCTCATACTCATTGTAAGCTTATGTTTGTCTCTCTCTTTGGTAATAGCCAAAAACAAACTTTATTGGTCGTTTATTGCTTTTTGTTTATCCGAATACATACATACTTTCATTTTAGCACTTTAATTTATGAGTTTTCTATTCATCATTCATCCTTCCTTTGGATTATATTAGTTTTGTATGCATTTGTTTCTCAATTGTCAACTCTTTCAGGGCAATTTACAAGTTTCTTCTTCTTCAGAGAGACTTCCCGAAACAAATCTGGATCTGTTTTTGTTTTGCTTTTGCTTACTCCTTCACATCTCAATATTCATTTCATTCAATAATATTTCATTTTGTAGTACATACTTTTTAGGCTCTTGAGTGAGTTACGAAAGAAAACGAAAATGAAATAGTTCAATGATTTGTTGAAGATGTTGAAGCCTTCTGCTGGTGCTGCTTTTGCTTCTCCACAGCTGAAGAAAACAAATTTGAGAAGAGAAGAGAAGTGAAAGTTGAAGAAAGGAAATGAGAAATGTTATTGAAGACTTGGTTTCCTCATCTTTCCAACTTAACGCTCCTCAATTCACTCACTCTACTGTAAATATAATAGCGAGAAAATGCAAATATCCATCCAACTCGTAGTAACTCTCTAGTAATATAAAACGTCATCATTTCATTCCATTTCATTTCCAGTCTGATGACTTCTTTCCTGCTATACTTTTACTGCTGCTTATCTTTTAAACGTAAACAGAGAGAGATATAAAATAAATATACATAAATATAATCATGATCATCAAGTATCGATCCAGCCGACGATTTCAAATTTCCTTAAAGACAACATTTTCTTCAGTTCAGACTTCAGTTTCTCTTAACCCAAAATGGTTATGATGAGATGAGATGAGCCTTCTATTTCTCTATGTCTCGTTTTCTTAAACGGAAATGAGAGTTGGAGCGGATAGCGGATCCTAAAACTTTCTCTTAAGCAGAAAAAGCAAAAAGCCCATAAGATAATGATGAAATGAAACCTTCTAATCTCTTAAGAATGAATATTCCAGCACAGCAGCAGTACAGAACAGAAAAAAGCAAGCTTTATGTAAGCAAGTAAAAAAGAAGATATGAATGAGGAGATAGATAGATAGTGCTTAACCAAAAGAGTTTATTGCTTTTACAGATTAAATTAGAAATCTTATTAATGTCGAAGCATAAAAAAGGAATCGACGAACGACATAAAGACATAAGCAAAAAATCAATATTCATGCGATGCGTATTTCATCTGCAGTTAAATAAGATTCTGCATAGCTTTATATTTTATTATTTATTTTGTGTAGAGATTAATTCTACACTTAAATATTCATTCTGTCATGAGTAAATGTGGTGATGGTGGTGGTGCTTAAAGAATTCAACCTTGTATTCCATTTCTTCTACATTTTTTCTTCTTGGTTAAAATAATTTCAAAGAGGTCCCTGAAAAATCTTTTTAATCTTGTTTGCTTCTTCTAAATAAAATATGTTTGTCAGCTTTCAAGTCATTTACTGAGCTAGTACGAATAGTAATGAAAAATATTTTTCACTTTGGTTCAATCAACTTCTCTGCTGATTGATGTGGTGCCTTTGCTTTACTTTTGCTTTGCTCAATCTCATTAGCTTGTTTTTCTGTCTCTCTACCTTCTTCATTTCTTCCTGGCTTTATTTTTTCTTATCCTCAGGTCAAAAAACCTGAACGGTGCCGATTGCTATTTGCAAGGAAATGAAACTAGAACAAATCCACTCTTCGTTTCCTTTTTCCTCCATTTACATTTCTATTTTCAGCAGAAGGATTTCCATTCCATCTTTAAACTGGGTTGAACTGGGCTAATCCGGAGTTTTCTGGTAGAAGCAGTAGTATTTTGCATCCCAAATCAAATACCTACACATAGAATAATTTGTTTCCGGGTAATCGCGTGTTCTCTCCTCTCTTTCTCTCTCTCTCTCTCTCTCTCTCTTAGTCAAGTACATCCGCGAGCTCTACTCAACTCGATGAAACTGTTTCTCGAAAATACTGAAATTCAGGGATGAATACAATTTTGACGAATATATGAATACGTGAAAAGTTCATTTCAATTTTTTTTCATACTTTGCTTGCTACGTTCAACATTCATTCCTGTTGTAGTTTCGTTTCCTCCTTCGTTTTTCTTCCCGTCTTTTTTATTTTGCTCCGTATTTTTCGATTATAATAAGTTTGCTCCGTTGATTTTGTTTTTTTTGTTTTCGAAATAAAAATGCTTCTCTCTCTCTCTCTGTCTTTAGCTCCTTGTTTGGTTAAAGTAAAAGTAAAACCAACTTCATTTCAGTTTTTTAAGCTCACATCAATTGGACCAGGCAGCATTCTATTTATTGCTGTTGTGTTTACTCTTCTTGCTTCTTCTCCTTATCTGCTTTTCAAGATTTGTTATATTTTTCCTTTATCTCAGGATTTTGTATAAGTCTCAATCTTAAGTTAAGAAGAGAACAGAGAACAATTCAGCATGAAGAAAAATAATGGCTGAGGAATAAATACAATTCCATTTTGTATGCATGCTGAACATCCATTCGCATATCCCCATTTATTTACAGAATAGTTCTACCACCGCACCGCACCGGACTTTCCTTTTCTTTTTTCTTCATCCATCGTTTTGCTGCTGCTGCTGCTGCTCTTGTTACCGCTATTTACAGAGAGAAGCAGAGAGAGAGAGAGAGAGAGAGAGAGAGATCATCTCACGTTCCTTCAGATAATTTGTTTCTAGAGAGAAGTGAGAGAAAGTTATCTGATGCTATATATTGCTGCTGATGATGATGGTATGGGCAAGTAAAAGAAAGAAAAAGAACTAAAGTGACCTTCTTCTCTCTCTCTCTTTCTCTTCCCTTTATCCATTCCAAAATGGAAAAAATTGTATCCTTTTCCCCGTTTTCTTCTCTTCTCTTTCATCTTCATCTTCTTCTAGAGAAAGAGAGAAAAAACATCATCGCTTATTTTTTCGTAAAGGTTTTCCTCTCTCTTCCTCTTATTTTTATTCCATTTCGGGATTTGCCGAAAAGACCCAGTCAAGTTTTTCTTAACATTTTTTTCTTTCCCTCCGTCTTCATGCACGGGTATAAATAAAGTGGGAAAAGAACCGAAGAAAGCTCGAAAGAAAGAAATACAGGACATGTGTGATATGCTCCATTTAACTAGAAATACAGTGATGTGATGGCAATGGTGATGGTTGTAGGAAAAGGACTGAAATGTACCTAAAAATAAAAAATTCTAACTTAACTTTCAAAAGGAAATGGAGAGAAACATTTTTACTTCTGCTTTTACTTTAAATTTTACATAAATACACGGTTGACTGAAAAACATGTAACATTTAAAAAAAAAACGTAGGGATAGGGAACGAACAAACGGTTCCCTTCAGGGCCCTTCTCACTTCACTTCGTTTTCTCATATCATCATCATCATCGCCATCATCATCCTTCTCAATACGTACTTATGCATGGCCTTATTTTACTTATTTTAGTAAAATTTCTTCGTTTTCGTGGTGGAATCTCTTCTCACCGACACCAATTCCACCACCAACAAACAACTTCCTCCTTCTATTTTCCTTTCCTACTGCTGCTATTATGCTTAATAAGTCGTAGAAAAAAAGGAGTCCTTCTTCTTCCAAGGGAGCCCTGCCGTACTACTTTTAGTTTACTTCTGTAAAAGTAAAACTAAAAGTCGAAATCAAAAATTTAGTCTGAAACGCTTCTTTTCTTACAAACGACCACACTACTACACTCTGCTTTGTTCTTTCCCTTTTCCTCTTTTTCTCTTGCGTCATCATCATCCATTCGATTCCCTCTTGCTTTTCTTGGAATGAGTGAAACAAAACTAAAAAAGATAATGTGTAGCTCTGTAGCTGCTCCCGTTATATCCCCCATCTTTTTTTGCTATGCTCTTTCTTGCTCTTGCTCTCACTCTTAACTTGTTTTTAAGGAGCCAAAGAGGAAAAAAGATTGTCATCGTTATCATCATCATCATCATCCACATTACATCTCTCCGGAATATTGAAGCATCAGCACAACACACACACTTTTCTTTTCTCTTTCCCTCTCTCAAAACAAGAGTGGCAAAGAAGAAGAAGAAAAAGAAAAAAAGGAAGGAGTAAAGTGTGAGGAAAGTGAAAGCATTTAAGAATTCATGGCTATCCCACATTATAACAACGGCGGCGGTGGGGATATTGGATAGAATACTAAAATGTAGTATAGGAGGAGAAAGTGGTATGGCAATGCTGGTGGTGGTGCGGTGCTACATTCTTCGTTCTTTTAAAGATGATGATGAGAATGAGATGAGTAGATACTCCACCAGCAGCAGCAAAAGCAGCACCACTACATTTTTTGCTACAACATCATCTCGTCATCCACGACGGTTATCATCATCATCATCGTCATCATCATTGCCATCGCCATTCCACAGTAGCTTCTTCCTATTCACTACACCACATCCATACTAAAGAGCCTTAGAGCTTCCTCGTTTTGTTCTTCAACTCTGTTAAAAAGCATGTGTGGTGCTTTATTTTAAAGCTTGACTTAGGTAACTCAGCTTAGGCGGTTCATTTTTCAGTTCACTTTTTTTTAGTTTTTCAGCAGCTTTCTTAATACTTCAACTCCTCTTCTTTTTTAACTTCAAACTCTACTGCTTTAGAAAAGGTCCAACTTTTTTTTAGTTTTAATCTTAAAATGACCGATGCAGTAAGTACTCCACTCATGAGTGAGTGAGTAAGTTTCTTGGTTTTGCTTTTGCTCCTGTTGTGTGCGGGTTTATTTTCTCGTTTTTCTCTCATTTTAACTCTCAAAAGGATTCCTTTCCCCTCCTCATCCATCTCCTGGTGAACTGAACAAGACAGCTTTAAAATAGGAACAAAACTGATTACGGCTACAGCAGCAACAGTGAGAAAAAAAATTCACACGTATGTTAGTAAGTTAAAGGCAAGGTTAAGCTTAAGCTTCAGTGTTAAGTTAAAAGATATTTATTACAAATTTTCCTCCATTTTTACTTCACGTACAAATACGTAAGAGAGCGTTCCATATAAAAATGTGTCTGGGAATTTATTTATTTATTTTTTTGATAATAAGCTTTTGCTTTGCTTTGTTTCGAAGAAAAAAATTTCCTCGTGTACAAATACAAATACGAGTGGGAAAATAAATTATTTGTGGAATATATCAACAAAGCAAAGTAAAGTAAAAGCAAGAACAAGGGCAAATCAATTTTTTTTGCAGGAGCAGCAGCAATTTTCTTTCTATGTACTTTTCTTTGTTCATGTGCGACGTAACAAAACAACCAACGCAACCTTACCTACTTCCTTCTCCTCCTGCTCCTGATTTAAGTGTAAATCATCCTCTTGTGTAGTTTTTTATGGATTGCTAATGCAAATGCGTATGCAAACTTCCATATAATAAATATGCATGGTATTTATTTTTCTTGTCCATCCGGGTACGTATCGTTGCATGCCATGCAGAAAGCTTGCATGTAGGAAAATGTTACATAAAAGTAAAAAAACACCTTTCGGGTCTGGTCCGTCTGGTGCGGAGTGTAGTATGGAGAATGAACAGGAAGTAATATCGAAAAAGGTAAAAAATATGTTCCTACCTGGCCTTAAGTAAAAAAGGAAAAGGAAAGAAAGGATCTAGAATGGAACAGAACGGAACGGAATATAATGCATTCACTTTGTAAGTAAATAGCTACTATTACTATTACACCTTTTTCGTTTCCTTTCTCCCTTCTTCTTTAAAATAACTCTCCACCTGGTCCAAATTACAATAAAAAAATATATCCACGCTTACGCTATAATGATGTAGCGAGCCGAGAAAGAGAGAGAGAGAGGAAGAGTGAATATCCATTAAAAATTGCGAAATGGTTGTATGGAGCCTTCTTCTTCCTCTCTTCGTCACCGTCACCACCGTCATCATCATCATCATCATCAAAAGCAGCAGCAGTAGTAGCACAGTTATTATATGCAATGGGAAAAAGAAGAATAGGAAGAGGAAGAAGAAGGCTGCCTTTGCCTTGCCTGCACATTCCTGTTCAATCCCACTATCCCACAGAATAGAAGAAAATATTTTTGAGCCTTTTGAATTTCATATTTGCTTAGCAGGAGCAGCTGCTCCTGCACTGGAGTACGAGTGAAGGGAAGTAGAGAGCCAGTTAAAGCCTTTTCCTACATAAGTTTAGGTACAAAAAAGGAAAGCGTGTGTGTGTGTGTGTGTAACTTTGTAAGTTGCAAGTGAAAGCATAGCAATAGCAGCGGCTACGAGCGATCGAACCTTTTTCTTTCTAGAGTTGGAGTTGAACCGTTTTACATTACAGGCAGGCAGGCAAAGTTTTCTTCCAGAGAAGTAAAAGTAAATGTAAAGCTAAGCCACTTGAGTTTCCAGCTATCAGCTATGGCTATGTCTTTTTTCTGTAGGTTTAGCTAAATAATATGGTATTCAGCTAAAATAGGTATCCTTCGCATGGTCTCAGGTTACGTTACTTTCCTGCTTTGTTCGTACTACTTTCTTTCTTCCATTTCTGCTGCTGTTGCTGCTACCCTTTCATGCTTTCTCTCTTGTTCTATTTTCACTTCCAGATACAAAATGAAATTGGATAGGGAAGCTACACGTAAGTAAGAAGGAGAAGGAAAAGAAAGAGAAGGACCTTCTTATTTTACTAACACATATCCCTTCCTATATGTTCGCTGCTACTGCTCCGCTCCATTCTTTCTCTTCAGCTGAGGGCCTTGCATACGTAAGCAAGACCTTCTTCTGCTTCTCTTTCGTTCTATTATTGAAAGTAACGAATACATAGAGAGAAAGAAAGGAAAGGGTTTCGTGTGTGCGAGCAGCAAAGAAAGAACTTTTTCCTCCATGTTCCATGTTACGTACAGGCTCAGTCAGTTCATACGAGTTGTCCGAGTAAGTCAGTCGTTGTCGTTGTTGTTCCAGTCGTTCGTTCTTGCCGTTTGTTGTTGTTGTCTTGCTGTTCCAAAAATAAGTTTTGTTTTGTAGACGAGCAAAGAAGAAGGAGAAGAAGAAGACGAGTAGGAGACGGCTAAGGCCAGACTAAAAGTCTATTATTAAAGGAACAAAAAGGAAAGATATAAAGATATATCTGTACAACTACACATATTTATTCCACTGTTCTGCTGTTGGTGTTGGTATTTCCGTTTGTGGATAGTTTCTGTGGATTTTATCGTCACCTTCATCATCGTCGTCGTCAACGTCGCGTCGTTGTTTCGTTCGTTTGTTTGGCGGCCCTAAAGGAGGAAGAAGTGTGAAGGAAGAAGAAGAAGGAAAGGAAAAAGACACACGTTTCTTCTCTGTCTCAAGTGGTACTGCCATCAATTTTTATCTACAATTTTTTATTCTATTTGCTCTTTTTTTACAGAGGTAGTCTTTGTCTTATTCTAAAACATTGTATAGATATATATATAGACATTATATTGACATATATATAGACATATATTGTATAGACAAGCTGTGTGAAAGAAAGAAAGAAGGAACCAAAAAAGTGGAGGTGAAGCACTTTTTTGTTAGAATGGATTCCGTAACGGTAACGGTAACGGCGAAACAGTAACAAACAGCAGCCTGAATTGGCGTAAATTTGTAATAAATCCTTTTTATTTCTCCAAGGAATAAACAAAGCGTATAAAAAGCGATCCGTCTTTATCTATCTCGAGTCAGGGATAAAGAAAAAAAGAAAAAAGAAGAAAAGCTTAATTCCGCGATCAATAAAGTTTATTTTTAATCTGAAAAAAAGAATTATTTCGGATCGAATCTATCACTGATGTAATGTGATCTGACCTTCTTCCTTTCGTATGAAATGGTCGAAAACGTTGAATTGCATTCTTCAACTTCAAGAGCTAAAAAAACTTCTACAATGTAGAAAACTGAAAAGAAGGTCAAATGCCTTTTCCGTGAAGTTCACTCATCAAATTACAAATTGCAAATCACAAATCATTTTCCGCCAAAAATCAAGCTTAAGGTCACATACTTTTCATCATTAATTATTAAGTACGGTATAAGCGGTTACGATTTTATAAAGCTTAAAATCAAAATTATATTTTAAAAGTTTCTAATTGCTCTTAACCTAAAACTTGAGTTTTTTCAATGCAAAAATAATTATCTCTTATCTTCTCTTCAAATTCTTAGAAAAGAGCTCTTCTCCTTTCTTCCTTCACAGATATTTATTACTTTCTGTCTGGTTTCCTACGAAATCCCATTATTATCTCACTCATGCTTATCCACTAAACTTGCCCCGTACAGGCAAACTCAACTATCCATCCATTTTACATTCACAAGCAAGCCCGACAGGCTTTCGGTTTCGTTGTCTGCTGCTTCTGCTGCTGCTGAATCCGAACGAATCCCAACTTCAACTTGAAAACGCTTCCTTTTTAGGTAAAGTTAGTTCCATTTATTTCCCCACTTGGTTTCAAGCTCCAAATTTCAAGAAAGTTTTTCCAGTTTTCTTACGACAGCATTTTTCTTACCGTTATCGTTTGTTACATCGAAAATGGCAGGTTTTGGTTTTGTTGTTTGTAAAGCAAGGCAAGCGAGGCCATCCTCATTTCCAGAGAATATAATTGCTTCTTACTTTTTGTATAATTCCTGTAGAAAAGAGTGGTTTCACGTGGGATGCGATACTTTTTTGTTGTAGGAGTAGGAAAGTAGCAACCGTGAAACAAGCTCACTTACATTTACATTAGTCAGTCCTTTTCCTTTTTCCCGTTCTCTTTTCCATTTCCACTTCCACTTTCCTTCTCCACAGTCCACACTGCATAATATTCCAACTACTAAAAAACAAAAAAAGGTAATTCTTTTTTATAAGTACCCCCAAAGCAAAGAAAATTACAGAGAAAAGGAGAATAAGAATAGAAACAGAGGATCTTACCAATCCATTAGATTTTATAAATTGCCAAACCAACAACATTCAACCTAAAACTTCAAGAGCACGGCATGCACAAAATGTATGTATGTATGCAGCCAATTATACGTTAAATATTGCCTGTATAAGTTTATGCTGTGCTGTTACAGCCGCTGCTGCTTTCACTTCCTCCTCCTTAAAGTAATGATAAGCCCTCTCGTCCCGACTACTAATTCTAAGCAGCTCTTAATGTAGAATGAGATTGTAATTGAGTTAAGAAGTAAAAGAAGGGAACGCAACAACGCTCATAATAACAAGTGTAACTCTTTTTTTATTATTCCCTTCTTACTCCCTTCTTCCACGTTTTACATTCAGCTTTTTCTTCACAGAGCTCCACTGTATGTTTACCCAATTTTTTTCTTCATGGGCATGATATGAGTGTAAATGGGCTTTTGTGTGGTGGAAGGAAATGAAACAGGAAAGAAAGAAAAAAATGATTGCAATCTTGAACTGGCAATGAAACATGGATAATTTCTTCGCTTGGTTATTTCACTTTGTTGATAAGAAAAAAATGGAAATTACTTACTACTACTCGCTCGCTAAAGCTCTTTATTATACATTTGATGGCGCTTGTTGATGACTTTCTTTTGCAGAATTAGTTGTTGCTGTTGCTGTTGCTTTGATTATTCAGCACGCAACGCAACAGAGCTTCCACACACGAGGCGACAAAGCACAATAATAATGGAGCTGTACATCCGGTTTGTTATAGATCCGTTAAGAAAAAAGCGAAACGAAACAAAGAAAATATTTGTAATATATAGAGTTTGGCAAGCAAGTAAGTTTCGAAACCGTCCCGGTCCCGTAGTACAAACAATAAATATAAAAGATTACGTACGTACGTACGCTTTTTGTTTTTTATTTTCGTTTTCGCAATTTTCTTTGTCGTTAGTTGCTCAGCAAGATCCCAATTGTTTTTGTTGTTAGTAAAAGTAATTTCTGTCCCTGAACTGGACATGGAAGTTTTTGGCTGGTTGGTTGATCACTACTTAATTTACTACTTTAGGAAGAAGGGCGTAACAAGTGTATATATAGAAGAAGAAGAAGAAGAAGAAGAAGAAGAAGAAGGAGAGTGAGTGAATAAATCAAATATTTACTTACCGAGAGCGGAGCGAGCAAAGAAGAAGACATACGAGGACGACATGTTACTTACTTACTTACTTACGTCATAAAATTTTTTATGTGTAGAAAGAAATAAGAATGAAACAAAAAATAGATGGATAGCTACGTATGGCAAAAAGATTGAAGTTTGAGTTTGAATCTCCCGCTGAGTTTTTGCAATAATTTTCTGTTAATAGAAAGCGTAATTCTATTTCAAGAAGAAGACACAAGAGGCAAAAAAATTTATTTTGTGTTTGTATTGATTAGCCAAGCACAAAATAGTTTTTTGAGGGAGAAGAAAAGGAAGGATTTATTGCAGAAATAGAAAGAGAGAGAGAGGAAAGATTGTGAGATTGTCTCTCCCTTGTCCGAAAATTTTCTTCATCGACTCTCTGTTGTCTTGTGAAAGAGAAGAGTTTCTTCTCTCTCTCCTCTCGGAAAAGTCTTCTTTTACTGCTGAAGACAAGGGTGGGGATTATCATCATCACATCACAGAAGACAAGAAGGATTACAAACATTCACCACACACACTCGTACACTCGCACACAAGACAATTCTACGAGTATGTTGTCCGCCTCCCTTTCGTAACGAACATGATGATGGAGGCAATAAATCCAGAGAAGAAGAAGAAGTAGCAATAAGAAATGTAATGGGAGGCAAAGAAAGAAAACTAGAGAAGAGGAAAATAATACCTCTTGATCTTTCGTTTCATCTTCATCCATCCATCCCACGATAATAATAGCCGTCATGATCAGACTTGAGAGATGACCGTGTTCAACGCTCTATCAACGTGAAAACAAGCATTACACTGCACGGGCCAGAGTAAATGTAGCAAAAAATATTAAGGTCAAAATTAAGAACAACTTCCACAATAGCATGAAAATGATCATCTTGAATGAATGAACCATTTCGCAAAAAAATAGATAGATAAGTAGTTAAGGTATGGATAGAGATAGATAGATAGACAGGGAGGAAGTTTAGTAAGTTCCGATTGCGATGTGATGCGAGTTACGCAGGTTTTTGACTAATGGAAAAATAAAAGAATGGAATTAATGGAGAGAAGAGCAAGAATAAGAAAAAAAGTGTTGCATTAACCTTTTTTTACAACAGAAAAAAAGAAAAAGAAGATAACAAAAGCAGCAGCAGCAGCAGTAGAAACAGAATAAGAAAACTTCAACATAGAAAGAGAGAGAGAGAGAGAAGTAAAAGCTTTTTTATTGCAATTCTATAGGTGCTCGTAAGTAAGTAAGACAGAGAAAGAGTTTGGTTTGGTTGTTCAACAAAGGTTTGTTTGTTATGAGATCATGATGATGAAAAAGATGGTGGTGTTTGGATGTGTAGACAGGAATCAAGTATCAACTTTCACCAGAAAAAAAAGAAAAGTTTGATAGTTTAGTTTGAAGCCTGACTCGGTCGTGAGCTATTAGTCGATAGGGAGAGAGAGAGAAAGAAAAAAGAGAATAGTGATGGTGATGATGATGATGACGATGATGATGGTAAACTATAGTCTGGAGACCAACTGAACTTTACTTTGAAATAAAAAGTGTAGAATAGAATAAATGGTAAAGTAGTAGAGTTTTAAGAGCTTTTTGTAATGTAGAAGGAGGGGGATATAAAAGGATTGTTTGCTCAATGATGAGAATGAATGTATTCTCAGTTAAAGAAACAATAATTACTGGTGAAATGAAAAATAGGAACGTGGAGGGAATTTGGGAAAGCAATTAGTATCAAAGATGAAGAAAGAAAGAAAGAATTAGCGTCATGTCTTTCTTCTGCGCCTTCTTAAGTTTTTCTAAAGTAAAGGCGATGGTTAAATGTAGATCGTATTTTAGAACATATTGAAAGATCGTATTGAAATTGAAGCGAGAGTGGAGCTAAATTGATAATGGATTGTTGCATACATATTTGAAAAGTGTTGTGGTGGTGGTGCGGTGGTGGTCTACTTACTCTTACTGTCGTGCGGTGGTAACGAAAAAAGATTTTAACGATTGCCATTTTGTTAAAATGAAAATGGAGTGAAATGAATGCTAGTGCGAGTGCAAGATTAATTGAAAAGTACCTTGTCCTTGTCACAAAGTTTTTAGGTCAAATATATAAAGTTACAAAAAGTAGTAGTGGGTAACGGTAACCTTCGTAAAATACTTTTTTTGGCTGAACGTAATTAAATGTATTTATTCTTAACCTTATTGGGTTCCTTTCTTACATTTATGGTAGTATTTATTTCTGAGAGTGCAAAGTAAAAGGATACATTAGTATGGGATTTTCTGGTTTGTTATTGTCATTTTGTTATTTTGCAAATTCAACAGAATACCTTACACCTGCAGCAAAAAAAGGTTTGCATGCAGTGCAGTTGTAATTTAGTTGTAGATTTATAGAACTTTTTTTCTCTCTCTCTTTCGCTTTTCAGTTTCGTGTCGTTGGCTGTCGATGTCGATTCGTTATCGACTTTACAAGTTTTAGGTGTGGACGTCGTGGACTACTTTTATTTTCCTTTTACGTACTTAAGTGGGTAAAAACAGACAAAAAGATAAAAGCCAGATCAAAATCTGACAACAAAATACATTTTCTATAAAGCAAAAAATGGAAAAATTTATTGTCTATTTCTCTCCGTTGGATTTTCTTTTTTAAAATGGATTTCTAAAATCTTTTTTTAGCAAATGCGAATCAGATCAACTTTTTGGCTATTTTGGAGAAAAGGAAAGTGTCTGGTTGGCCGGAAGGGAGATGTTTTGAAGGATTCCTGCAGCTTCTCCTCTCCCTTTCTGTCCATTTATTTAGTTCAATACAAGATTTATAGAATTTAAGCTGTGCTTCAGAATTTAAGATAAGACAAGATAAAAAAGGATAAGTTTTTTTTTTATATTTTCTTCCAACTCAAACTCATTCTATTGCCATGTAAGGGAAATGCCATGTATTGCCTTTCGATGCATTCCAAGAAATAAAAAGAGAAAATCCAAATCCATCTCTCTCTCAGTCTCAGCATTTTTTTCTCACCATTTGTTTCCCTAAGTTGGCATATAAAATGAAACATTTTTTGCAAGCAAAAAAAACTAAAAAAAAGAGGAGGAGGTTTAGTTTATTAGCTCTCGTTCCGTTGTGTAAGAAATTTTTAGCAAAAAAAAAAGAATAAGTAAGAAAAAGTGTTTTTATAGCTTACTTACATATTATTATGATCAAGAATGAAAATAAGGCTTCTTATTCTTTTTTTCTATGGTTTTGTCTGTCTGTCCTTATTTTTTAGTTTTTACTCTCTTCTTCTTCTTCTTTTCTTTATCCTTTGCCAAAAATATAATTCTGCTCTGTTCCCAGTAATAAAAGTCACCGTTAGTTTTTTTCTTTAAGCAGCAAAAGCAGCAGCAGAAGCAGCACCATTTCTTCTTTTTTTGCTTGTTAGCATTGTTCCCATTACTGTTTATTTTTGCTTCTCTTCTTTTTGGTGCTAGTTTGCTGCTGCTGGCTGGATGAAGACTTTCATTTTTTAGTAACTTTTTTTTATTGCGTGCCTCCACATTTATATAATTTTGTCGTGTTCATTTTAGCTTTTTTCTTCTTTCTCTTTTCTTCGTTCCGTGTCTTTTTCCATGAAAGAGTTGCATTGCATTTTTGGATGGCCCTCCTTCTCTTACTTACTTACTTAACTACATTATATATGGAACGACCATAATATCGTTCGTCGTTGTTAGTATTGTTAACCTGTTTTTTTTTGTTCGGAGGTTTCCAAGCCTAACGTTTAACGTTCTTTCTTCTTTTTTTTTTTAGTTCGCTTCAGTTCCATTTCATAATATTTTACATGTTATTACAGAACACGTACATACGTACATATCAAGAATTTTTTGGAGTATAAAAATGGTAGTTTATATTTTATATACGAGCGAGTAGCACAAAAGTACAAAAGAATATTTTTTCCATTCTCCTTTTTTTGTTTGGACAGTTTTACGTGCCCCTTGCTTATGCTTTACCTACCATGTGCGTTTTTTTCTCTACACAAAACACAAACGGATTCTTTTTTTATATTTTATATTTTATATAACTTATTACAGCAGCAGCACAGTCGAGGCATTTTTCTAGTTTTCTGCTTCTTTCTTTCCACTTTTGGTTTTCAGTCTTTGATCTTATCTTCCTCTGAAACAGAATATTTGTAGCAGAAAAAAACCTTTCTGTTTGTAATGTTATGCTGTATACCGTTGAGAGAATACGGAAACTAGAGCCCGTGATAGGTTTTCTCTCTCCCTCTCTCCCGTCTCCGAGTGTAGATATGTACGTGTGTGTTTGATGGAAGCGTTTTAGAGTTTTAAAAAATGGAAAGTGTAACTAACTCAGGCGTGGATATTACAAAAAGTAAAAAAAACAGAATATTTTTTCGTGTATGAAATGAAAAAGGCTGAAAAATATTTTTTTAGAAGGAAAGAACTTGCAATGAAATGCTTTTGCTTACTTTTTAGTTTAGAGAGTTTTCAATTTAGATCAAAAGACAAAGAAAGAGAAACGGAAATAAATATTTTTTGCGGTGGTGGTGGTGATGGTGGCAAAAAAGTATAAAAACTAAAATTTATAAAATAAAAACAAAATACGACTAAGAAATGTGATAGATTTCAGCAGGAAAAAATCCAAAACAACATATTTTTTGGTCTTTCCTCACACACATCAGCAGTCAGAAAAAGGAAATCTAAAATCAAAACATGGCTTACTTAAAGGAAATAAATGTTCCTCTGTCAGAGTAAAGGTTACTCGCTCGCAGTTTGCTTCTTTACGTTTATCCTTTCAACCTACATATTTTTTATAATAATAACAGCAGCAGCAATGGCTAGAAGGATAGTCCAAGTCGAAGTCCTTCCCGAGTGTGTGTGTAAAGTACGTAAGCACATGAATGAATCTGTGTCAAACATGGCTTGTCAGGCGATTTACTTTACTGTCGAACTTCTCTCTTTCCTTCTTCCTTCCTCTCCAACAGAAGAGCCAGAGCTCGTCCTTTCTCCTTTCCTTCTTCTTCTTCTTTATTTTTAGTTGCCTTTACGTGCACACGCGGCACGGCAATAAAAGTTGTGAAAAAATTGTGAAGAGGAAGAGAAGAAGCAGCAGAGCAGCGGTAGTGTAAGTAAGTAAGTAAGTATTCATGCGATGATGTTGATGTTGATGGCTGGCTTGTGTGCCCAGTGCCCACCTTTCTCTCAAGTAGTGTGGTATGTGTAGGTAGAGAGGTAGGTAGGTGGGTAGGTTTTTTATATCTAACGATGCGATATGTCATCATGTTCGTTCGTTTCTCTCTTTTTTCTCCATTCCATTTTTTTCTCTCTCTTCATCTCTCTCTTTATATCAATATTATATGACTTCATAACAATATGGAGAGAGCAAGAAAATTTTTCTTTTTGTGGAAAGGAAAAGAAAAAAATTGCTATAAAGGAAGGAAATAGTGAGAAGGAAAAGTACGTGAAGGAATTGGTGTATAAATAAATTGGCTTCTTCTATAATATGCTGCTTGCATTCTTTCTTCTTCTTTTTTCCAAACTTCCAACAGAAGCAAAAGGCCTTAAGCCCTACATTTTTTTCAAGGATTTTTTAGGCTCACTCTCTCTCTCTCACGAACGACCCGCCCGCTTTATGCCTTTAAAAAACTCAATTCAATGGGAATGAGTCCATTTAACTCTTCCTCTTTTTTTAGTCTGTCTGTCTTTCTCTCTCATAGTCAGTCTCAGCATTGCATTATCGCATCCGCTCTTTCCTCTTTTCACAGAAATAAAAAATATGGAGTGAGTAAGTGAGAGAGTGGTTCCGTTGGTCGGTTTTTGTATTTGGCAGCTTTCTAAGAATAATCCTGATCATCTTCTGGCTGGACATTTGGAATTGAACTGGAAATATGTAGTCCAAGCAGCAGCGTAGGAGTTGATTGTCTGTGTCGTAGATAAAAAGCATCCGAATGAAAAGCAAGCACCATATCACCTGGATTGGTCCTTATAGAGTGTGATAAGAAATAAAAGACTTTTTTCTCGGGTTTTATTTGAAATGACTTTATTTTTAACTGATAATAAGGGAGGACACTTCTCCCTTGTCGTCTATTATCTTCTTTCATTCAAAGGACGAAAGGGAAATAAAGAATTGAGAGAGAAGAAGAAGAAGTAAAAAAGTAGGCTATGGCTATCCGACGACTTATCTCTTCCTCGAATAAGCTAATCGTAATCGTAAGCTTTTTTTCTTACTACACAAGCCATGGAATTGGATGGGAAAACCTTCCTTAAGGTTAAAGTTAGTTCCATTTTGTAACACAAATGCTTATACTGGTGATATTGCATAATTCTATGGCTGGATTGGGACTAATGTAATTTTGGCAAGCTGATTGAAGTGAACAAGAACTTTCAATTTGGTTTCTTTTTCTCTTCTTTTTCTCTCTAATCTAAAAAGCTACTATCGCAGGAAAACAGCAAAAACAAAATAGATAAGACTTGAAGCTCTTTTCTCAAATGTATTTTTTATATTAGATTAGAAATAGAGAGAAAACAAATTCCAGAAAATTGTGTGACGGTAAGGAAAGAAAGGTAAAAAACGATTAAATTCATTTTGTATTAGAAGGGAAAAAAAGATTGAACCAGAGCAGGAATCTAAGCTAATTATAGTAAATCTTTGTTAGATTTATAATAGAAACGTTTAACTTTTGTTTTTCACATGAATAACAAAAACCTTGATTTTTTACGGTTTTTAGAACTCCAAAATAAAAATAAGTCATAAAAAATTGCATGCCTAAATGTTTTACAAAATGTTGTTTTGTTCACTCTCGATCTCGATCCTGTCAATTTAATGTGCTGGTGCTTGCTTTGCTGCTGGTATTAGTATAGTGACTGAAATGATGCCAAATGTCCAGCCAGAAGAT